>PVJS01061285.1:0-11031 GCA_004027185.1 Glis glis | reverse complement strand
GGCGTTCTACCTCCGCGCTACATCCCCGGCCCTATTTTTTATACTTTATTTTGAAACCGGGTCTCACGAAGTTGCGGAGGGCCTCACTAGGTAGGTAGGTAGGTAGAGAGAGAGAGAGAGAGACAGACAGACAGACAGGGGGAGAGAGAGAGAGAGAGAGAGAGCGAGCGAGCGAGCGAGCTGAGGCTGGCCGCGAACCCGGATCATCCGGTCTCCGCCTCCCAAAGTACTGGGATTACAAGCGTGCGCCACCACGCCCGGCTGAAAGAAATCTTATACATATATATGCAGGTATGTTTATGTTCTTAGATTTAAATTTCATTCATTATGACTTTGTCTTTATTATGGTATGTTTTTTAGTTGAGCCAGATCGGGAGAAAGGATTTCATCTGGATGTAGAAGATTACCTGTCAGGAGTTTTAATTCTTGCCAGTGAGCTGGTAAGAAGCTGGTCGCCTTTGGATGATCTTGCTTTACTTTCAGTTTTTTAATGGGTACCAAAACCCAAGGACATCTTAATTCTTTCCTAAGCCATCTATCGGTCATCATGTAGTCATTGCACTGTCTGTGTTATAGTTTGCTAGGAAGCAAAGAAATGACACTTCAAATGATGAGGTAACTGTACTTTTCCCTTTTTTTTTTCGTGGTGCTGGGGATTGAACCCAGGGCCTTGGGCATGCTAGGCAAGTCCTCTACCACTCAGCTACGCTCTACCCCCTGCACATTCACTAATTTATGGATTTTTAAGAGATGGTAATGCCTATTCCATTTAGAGTAGTGGCAAGACAACATATTCTTGGTAACTATGTTAATTCATATAATAGTTTTAGAGAACAGTTTATCATATAACTGTATAAGATATTCTTAACCTTTATCCCCTTACTCTTGGGAAAGTGGCAAAATGTCCTTTAAAGATAATTCTACAGAAGGGAAAAAGCTGTCAGTAGCAGAGTTGAGTAGCTGTGGCAGACTGTGCAGCCTGCAGAGGTGAAAGTGCTTGCTGTCTGGCTCTAAGAAAGTCGGCCTGTCCGTGCTCCAGATGCAGAGGTTCCCACACTTGTTTGGCTCATTGCCCCCTTTTCAGGAAAAAAAAAAAATTACTCAGCACACCCTTGGAAATCTACCTTCGTTAATGGAATACACAGAAAGATGCAGTGACAAATTCGCCTTCTTTTATGTATCTATATTTCGTTCCAGCACACCCCGGGGGGCGGTATCGCCCACTTTGGGAACCTGTGCTCCAGAGGAAAGCCGCCCAGGGCTGGTACGATGCTTCTTTGATCTTTGGTCTTGGATCCTTCTAGCTTGTAGCTTCTTTCTTGTGCTCCAGAACTGTTGCTGTAGCTCTGGTAATTCACAGCTTCATCCCAGCCAGTAGGAGGAGGAAATAGGGAAAAGGGCACACCCTCCCTTTAAGGATGTTTGTTTGAAGTTGTGCACATGACTTCTATGAAACATCGTAGTGCCCCTGGGACAGGGATGTAGTCCAGCGATAGAAGGGGATGTAGTCCAGTGGTAGAACAATAAAATGCTCGCATGGGCAAGGCCCTGAGTTCAATTCCCAGCACTGCAAACAAAACAAGAAGACATCCTAGTGCCTTGTTGGTAGGGAGGAAGAAACGGAGCCTGCTGTGGCGGGCGTGCGCGGTGACAGTTTGAGGGCTCTTCTGAGCCACATGGGGAGAAGCTGCTGCTTCCCCTGGCTGGCTGTACCACTGGCCTCAGGCTTGTTGGAGACACCTGACGAGTAGCTTGAATTCCAGCACCATGTCAGTGTTCATGGTTAGTGCGAGGAGCTCACCACCACACATGTTGGAAGTGCACTAAGTGGGTAGTCTGGCGAATCCTGGACGAGTGGGATGGTTTTATGGAGGAGGGGAATCTTAAGTTGGGTCTTCAGATCTTAACTGTCCTTTAAGACAGCATTGCATTGAGTTAATTTTAGGTTCTTGTCCTGTTCCTCTGTCTGACTGATTTTAGGTGACTGGAGCTGCAGCTTCTTAGGGGCTCTAAAACTGTGATCATTTGGCCTGGTTGAAAAGGTGGCAGAGTTGTTGCGATCACCCTGCCGTTTCCTTCTTCTGTGTGTTAGCCGAGGAGCTGGAAAGTGGGCACTTGCTAAATTTAACACATTTTATTAAAGAATAGCCAGTTTAAGACATTAGTGTAATTTTAGAAGATGTTAATTATATAAGCTTGTATCTGGCAGAAGTGTCTCATATCCGGTGGGGTTCTTTTCTGAGAAGCTCCCGTTTTTTCTGTGCTGAGCAGAGACCTTCAGTCTAGGCCTGGGATTCTTCTGTTGTGATGCAGGGGAAGACGTGGTGAGGAGTGACGTCGTGACGTGCCCTCTTTCTCTTTCCTTGTGCAGTCCAGACTGTCTGTCAACAGCGTGACTGCTGGAGATTACTCGCGGCCCCTCCACATCTCCACCTTCATCAACGAGCTGGATTCCGGCTTCCGCCTTCTCAACCTGAAGAACGACTCCCTGCGGAAGCGCTATGATGGCTTGAAATACGACGTGAAGAAAGTAGAGGAGGTGGTCTATGACCTCTCCATCCGGGGCTTCAATAAGGAGACAGCCGCAGCGTGTGCTGAGAAATAGGAGGCTCTCCCGGATCCCGGCCACGCTGACCTGGCGGCTGCCAGGGAGGCGAGCACATAGTGCCTCTTACAGTAGTTAGGATGCCCAGTTGCTAAACACTGCGCTTTATTTTCTTAACCAGTTTTGTGGTGTGAGTATCAGGTTTGAAACAGCTTTTTTGGAGGTTAAAAAAAAAACAACCTTTACATGGACAGATTTTTCTTTGTTGTTTTAGTAAATTTGCCCTACAATTTGTTGTATTTCAGTTCTGTAAAAATGTGTAAATGTCAGTCTCCTGGTAAAGTCCTTTTCTTGCTTACCCTAGTTGTTGATATACTGATTGAGAACTTTATTGTCTCATTTGTGATTTTTCCAGAAGTGGCACTTTGATATTTTCTATATCTAAGTTAGCCATCCATTCCCAGGGTAGCCCGGATACAGTACAAAAATAGATAATTAAGCCGGGCGTGGTGGCGCACGCTTGTAATCCCAGTACTTGGGAGGCTGAGACAGGAGGATCGCAGGTTCGAGGACAGGCTCAGCAAGTAGTGAGACTCAGCAATCTAGTGAGACCCTGTTTCAAATGAAACATAAAATAGGGCTGGGGGTGTAGCTCAGAGGTAGAATGCCCCTGGGCTCAACCCCCAGTACCCCCCCCCCGCACACACCACACACACTAAATAATTAAAAAGGATGGTTGGCAAGCAAGAACTTATTTTTCCTTTCTTATTTCAAGTCTTGTGATTAAATCAGATGGTGAATTTTTTGCCAGGGGAATTACAACCCTGGATTCTCTCTCACTGCCATCAGAATATAAAAGATTAAACTGCAAAGTCAAGCTCCACAGATTATTTTGGAAAGTTTTTATATTAAGGGATTTAGCAATGTCTTATCATTTGGTTCAAATGATAGTAGGGCGGGAAGTAGGGCTTTGTGTTTTAAGGCAATTCTGCTTTCTGTTGTAGCAGTTATTAATACTTGTCACACATGTCTCCAGCTAACACTTGATGTGATATATTCCTAAACTGTGAGTCCTTTTTCCCAGCCTCTAGGTTGACCACTTGATCTGGGAGTATAAAGCCACCCACATGCGTTAATTAGCAACACCCCAGTGAGTACATGCAAGAAAAATGCTGTGCATAGTTTGAAAGAAAGATGAAACCTCAACTTAAAAAAAATATAGCTGGATGTGGTGGCACACACCTATAATCCCAGTACTTGGGAGGCTGAGGCAGGAGGATCACAGGTTCGAGGACAGTCTCAGCAAGAAGTGAGACTCTCATCAACCTAGCAAGACCCTGTTTCAAAATAAAAATAAAATAGGGCTGGGGGTGTAGCTTGGAGGTAGAATGCCCCTGGGCTCAATCCCCAGTGCCACAAATAACAAAAAAGGCCATGTGTTTGCTGGGTGTGGTGGCACATGCCTGTGATTCTAGTACTTGGATCACAGGTTCAAGGACAGCCTCAGCAATGTAGTGGGATTCTCAACAACCTAGCAAGACTGTGTTTCAAAACAAAACAAACAAAAAAAGGAAATAAAAGGGTGGGGGGCAGGTATAGCTCAGAGGCAGAGTGTCCCTGGGTTAATCCCCAGTACTACCGTATGTATGTATGTGTGTGTGTGTGTGTGTGTGCGTGCGTGCATGTGTGTGTGTGTGTATGGCTATCCTAATAGGTGTTAAGTTTACACTTGGGGGCAAGTCAAGTCATGTAAATTTATTTTTTGTGGTGCTGGGGATTGAACCTAGTGGTGTCTAACCTCTAAGCCACACCCCCAGCCCTATTTTATTTTTTATTTGGAAACAGGGTGTCACTGAGTTGCTGAGGGCCTTGCTAAATTGCTTAGTCTGTTCTTGAACCTGCAATCCTCTTTCCTCAACCTCCCAAGTACTGGGATTACAGGTGTGTGCCACCATGCCCAGCTGAGTCATGTAAATTTTGTTGGTGCCCCTGTTCCCTCTCCATTTTTAGGTAGTACTAGTCATTCTCAGCAGGCAGCTGTTGCTATTGCATTGAAGTTATTAAAATGTTGACTCAGGGCTGGGAGAATAGCCCAGTGGCACAGCACTTGCCTGGCCTGTGTACATCCTGGGTTCTATCCCTAGCATTGCAAAAAAAAAAAAGTGACTTAATCTACAGTTGTTTGCACCCTCTGAAAAGAAGTTGCTAGTGTTTCCAGAGTAATATAAAATATTTAGAAGTGTCATACTTTGTTGCCTGATATGGATTTGGGCTTCCTATTTGTACAATGGGATATCTGGCCTCGCCTTTCCAACTTTTGTCAGGCTGAGTTAAAGGCTGACTACAAATGAGGCATCAGTTGCTGAGCATTGTTGGATTTTGGAACAATATTCTTGACAGTTTTTGTAAAGAGTTTGTAGAAGGAAAAAGGTGTCAGATTCTTAAAAGTGCCCAGGATGGTCACTTAAAATGTACAGTCAGCTGGGCGTGGTGGCGCACGCCGGTAATCCCAGTGGGAGGCTGAAACAGGAGGATCTCTGGTTTAAGACCAGCCTCAGCAATGGAGTGAGATGCTCAGCAACCTAGTGAGACCCTGTTTCAAAACAAAACAAAAAAAGTAAAAAAGTAAAAAGGCTGGGGATGTAGCTCAGAGGTAGAATGCCCTTGGATTCAGTCCCTAGTAACACACACACACACACACACCACAGAGTAATAGCACTGCCTAGGTGGAGCATAAATGGCTTTTCAGCAGTATAATCAGACATAGTAAGTCTGATAGTAGCTTTTTAAAAACCTCTTTATTGATTCTGCTTGAGAATATTAAAGTTCTCGCTAGAAATTGTGGATTTTTTATTTTTGAGATGGGGTCTTCTTATGTTTCCCAGGCTGGTCTTGAACTGGGCTCAAGCGGTCCAATTGCTTCAGCCTCCTGAGCAGCTGGGACTGCAGGCACGCGCCACCTTACCTGGCTCTTGAATTTTGGTTTTGTTAAATCTGCTATTTAAGTGGAGGAGTGTGTTTTGGTTGTTAACTCCATAGGAGAATTTAGAAGTGTTATGTTTATAATTATTCAGTTGTGTTTGTTGCTGGCTTGTAAAGCAATAAAAATATTGTTTTTGGTCTTTTTGTAACTTAGTTTGCTGCTATGAGAACTCTTCTGTGTGGTGAATAATTCTGAGTGTTTTCTTTGAGGCTGAAGAAACAGGAATGATGGAGCGCACGCAGCTTTGTCACGGTTACGCTAACCAAGACACCTGCCCCTCTGGGAGTGCTGTATTATCAGTTGCAGGTCATCTTTGTGGTTTACCTTGACTGGGGAATTAAAAGTATTGGAGCTGAAGATGTTGAGATACCTTGGCTGTGGTTTTAGCACTCCAAGTTTATTTCCTCCGTGGTGCTGGGGATTGAACCCAGGACCTTGTGCATGCTAAGCCTGCACTCTGCCTCTGAGTTACATCCCTAGCCCCTGGGGTTACTTTTTTCAATTTTAGAAAATCAAGAGAAAGAGATAAATTAGGGAAAGTTTTCTTACGGCTTTATTTATAAGGAGAAGAGAAGCGATCATAAATACTTGATGAGATTTGTCCTGTCTTAAATCATAGTGTGATTAATGCTTAAGGGGGTCTAATAAGGAAATTTTTGGTAGTGTTTTGAGATTTTTGCTTAGCCAGGTGACTGAAAACATGAGAAAGTGTTCAGGTTGCTGTTGGCATGGTTTTATACTTGTGCACTTTCTTTTTCCTTGACATGGACCACGCTGTTTGTCCCCTTGTTAGTCAGCTTTGAATTGCTGTGACGAGCGACACTGAGGGAGAGGTTTGCTTTGCTCCGTTTCAGAGGTCTTGGTCCATCGTTGGCGGCTCCGTTGCTTTGGGCCTGAGCTGAGGCGGAGCATCATGGCAGAGGATGTGGTGGAGGGGAGCTGGTGAGGAGAGCTGCTTGGCCCTGCCAGGTGGGAAGTGGGGTGGGGTGGGAGGAGAACCTTCAGGGCACCCTCCCAGTGACCTGCTTCCTCTCCCCAGGCCCCACGCCCCAGCCGTCCGTCCAGCTCTTGGTGGCTTAATTCACTGATGAGGCTAGAGTCCTCACGGTCCACTTGCTTCCCAAAGACCCCCTTCTTAGCACAGGAGACTTGGGGGGTCATTCCAGATCTGAACCCTAACACCCTCCTTTCAGACAGCATTGTCACCGTGCTTGACACGAAAGAAGGCTTTTCTTCAGCCCGAGTCAATTCATTTTTATTTTTTATTTATTTACTCTTTTGTGGTACTGGGGATTGAGCCTAGGGTCATTCTACCTCTGTGCTATACCCCAGCCCTATTTTATTTTATTTATTTATTTTTTAATTTATTTTTTATTTTGCAGAACTGGGGATTGAACCCAGGGGCATTCTACCTCTGAGCTACACCCCCAGCCCTATTTTTTATTCTTTATTTGGAAACAGGGTCTCACTAAGTTGCAGAGGGCCCCACAAGTAGCTGAGGCTGGCCGCAAACCTGTGATCCTCCTGTCTCAGCCTCCCAAGTATAGGAATTACAAGCATGCGCCACCATGTCCGGCACTATTTTATTTTTTATTTGCAAACAAGGTCTCACTGAGTTGTGGAGGATCTCACTAAGTTGCTGAGGCTGGCTGAGAAACTGATCCTCCTGTCTCGGCCTCTCAAGTACTGGGATTACAGGTATGGGCCACCATGCCCAGCTCTGAGATAATATTTTTAGTATCCGCTATAATAATGAAATAAGTAGAAATAGACAATCTCGTCTACCCTAGACAGTACCAGCAACAGCAAACGCTTGAGGCAGGCACAGTTGCCAGGGCTGGTTGTTTGAATGGGATGGGTGAGGGAGGAATGCAGATGAGCATCCGTGCCTGGTCCCTCGCCTGGGTGACCGAGTGGATGTAGCTGTTGCTAGCTAAGGTGGGGGGTGGGGGGCAGCTGGAGCATTTGCTCTGGGTGTGTTAGATTTGTGCTGCTCGTGGAGCAGCTGGCGGGTAAGCCCGCAGTGGGCGAGCTCTCCCTTCCTGGAGAGCATGTGGTGTGAGACGAGCCATCAGCTGAGGACAAAACCTTGGTTACCAGCATGGTTTAACAACGGGCAGAGGAAGGAGAGAAGAGGAACTAGAGAAATGCTCAGAGGCTGGCAGAGAAAGGGGACAGTGGCTTGTCAAAGAACCAGGAGAATAAAAGGTCTTAGTGTTTGGGTGAAGGACGTTGGATATGTAATTTCACAGCGCGAGAGCCCATGACTGTCTGTAGACTAGGCCCGGCTGTGCTCTGATAATGACCCCCACGGCTACTAGGTGTGTTTCCCCCTCCTGCTGCCTCTGCATCGCAGGCTAGCTGGGGTTTGCTTCACACTGTCCTCGTCAAGGCTGACACAGAGCCGCCCGTTGGACCACTGCTGGCCGTGGGAGGGGAAAGAGCCATGGAGGTCCTCAAACAAACGGGGGCTCTGGTTTGGAAGCGACACACCACTTTTACAACTCATTGCTCAGAAGTAGACACAAGGCGCTGCTGAACCAAAGGGGGCCAGGAAGTGAGACAGCCTTGCAGGTCGAGTCAGGTAGCGCAAACGCAGAAGGCCGGGGAGTGTGGAGTAGTTCCATCGTGAAATGTGTAGCGATAGTGCTTCTGGTCACAGTAAACTTGAGTGAGCTTGGTAGGGGGGAAGATGCCCCAGGGCTGCTCCTGCTTGGTGGATGACAAGGGTGGGTCCATGGGGGTCCTCCCTGTTATCAAGGTGTCCTGCTTGAGAGATTTCTCTGGTGCATATGCATTTGTGTTGGGTTTGTTTGTGTGTGTTTTAAGCCAACATCCAGCGAATTCCACATGTTCCATGGCTTAGGAAAGAAAGGGCAGCTTGCTGTAAGTTCAAAGCTATGAAGTGGAACAGCTATGGTTCAAACCTAGTTACTATTTTTTATGTTTCCCAGGTTGGCCCTGAACTCCGGGGCTCAAGGGATCTTCCTGCCTCCGCCTCCCGAGTAGCTGGAATTCCAACTTAAACCCAGTTATTCTGCCTTGACATCCACAAAGACCATTTCTTCTTGATGCTCTGGTGTGGCATCACTCCATAGCCTGACAAGACAAACATCAAATCCCAGAGTACACAGTGTATATACGGCTTGGGCTAGATGCAGGTTATCATAAAAATTAGCATGAAAGTAAGTGGGAGACTTGGTCTTTGCCTTCAAGATGTGAAGGGTTATAGATGTGTGTGGTGGCGCATGCCTGTAATCCCAGTACTTGGGAGGCTGAGACAGGAGGATCACAGATTCGAGGCCAACCTCAGCAATTTAAGCGAGACTCTTAGCAACTTAGTGAGACCCTGTTTCAAAATAGAAAAATCAAAAGGACTGGGTGTATAGCTTGTAGGTAGAACACCCCTGGATTCAATCCCCAAAACTCCCCCCTACACACACACAAAAGAAAAAAAAAAGGAAAAGTGATCATGTAGAAAAAAAGGAAGCAACTTCCTTACCTCTGACCCTTGCACCAGTTACTGAGCCTCATCTGGTGTCATTTAATATTAATAAACATTGACCCGCAGCCATCTGCTCTGGCTAGAGGTCCACATTCACCATGGCAGCTACGTGCTTCCGCAGCAGGAGGCTCGGCTGGCGTCAAGATGCACCAGCTGGCCCTGCCAGCCAGACCAGATGGGAGGTTGGGAAGGACTCCCCTTAGCCTCCCCTCAGCCTCCCCTCAGCCTCCCCTTAGCCTCCCCTCAGCTTCCCCTCAGCCTCCCCTCAGCCTCCCTGGCATCAGGCCTTCCCCGAGGGGCCCTCTCTCACCCTGACGGCAGAAGTGAAGCCCGAGGACTTCACAGTTGGAAAGTACCAAGTGCAGGGTGTTTTGCTTTCTGGGGACTACAGGATTGTCAGAATCACTAAAGGGGTTATTTGAGGAGCATAGTCCATGGATTGGGCCCTTCTACTTAGTCAAGTATTCCACCCAAAATCAGTGCTACCAGGAGACTCATAATCAACCTGTATTAATAGTTAGTAATCCTTTGGCTTTACTTCTCTGTATCCACAAGTTACCTTTCAGGTCGGCAGGGTGGGCTCAGGTCCTGTCCTCCAGTGTGCCTAGGAGAGTCGGGCTCTTGGGGCTCCTGGGGCCAGCCCTGGCGTGCACACACACGGAAATAGCAGGAGTCCTCCTGTCCCGGAGGGCTGTGAGGCTGAGCATGCCCTTCCATGTCTTGTGTGCAGTCTCACCTCTCTGAGGACAGCATATAGCTCTTTTGTTTAATAAAACTGGCCAGATTGGCACCTGGGTCTTGGCTTCGGCCTGCCTTGGGTCACCAAATAGCCTTAACCTTTCCTTAAACTGAACCTAGACTGCAAGTAGAAATGTCTCCCCAATTCCTTCATGGAGGGAAACAAAAGGAGAGGTTGGTGTGTGTTGTTTTGAGCTGACTCCAAAAGAGAGCATTGATTTTAATCTATGTGTGTATGTGTGTTTTACTGTGAGCTACATCCCTAGCCCTTTTTATTTTTATTTTGAAACAAGGTCTCACTAAGTAGCTGAGGCTGGCCTCAAACCTGTGCTCCTCCTGTCTCAGCCTCCTGAGTACTGGGATAACAGGCGTGCACCCAGTGCCTGGCTTGTCAAAGCGTTTTAACATTCCTAACGCTGACTTTTGAGCCGCGGTCTGTTCTGTGTGCCTCCTCAGGCGGTGGAACCCAGGCATCTGGAGCAAGACGTGTTCCCAGGACTCGCACGTCTTTCCTCAGCCAGCTCGCTCCTCCCCTCTCACCTCTGTCCGCTCACTCGCTGACTGACTGGCTCTGTAGCCTTGAATTTGGATCACCACTTGGCAACCTCAGTGTCAAGGGTTCAAAACGGATTCTGCCGCTGTGGAAAGCAGTGGCAAGTCCCCAGGGTTAGACACAGTTACCGTGTGACAGCCATTCCACTCCTAGAGAGGTACTTGAGAGAACTGAAAACCTCGGGCCACACGGAAGCACAACGTTAAGAGCGGCGTCATTTATGGGAGCGAGAGAGGTGCAGCCACCCAAGTGTCCACCCACTCACGGATGGGTAAACCAGGTGTGGTCTGTTCATACAGTGGAGTATTTGGCATTTATTAAAAGAAATGTATTAGAGCCTGGCATGGTGGTGCATGCTTGTAATCCTAGTACTTGGGAGGCTGAGACAGGAGGATCACAGGTTCGAGGACAGCCTCAGCCAACTTAGTGAGACCCTCTGCAACTTAGCGAAAGTCTGTTTCAAAATAAAAGAATAAAATAGGGCTGGGGTGTAGCTCAGAGGTAGAATGCCCCTGAGTTCAATCCCCAGTACCACACACACAAAAAAGAAATTTATTGAAAGCATTTATTGAAAAGAAATGCTGTACTGTATTGCCATGTGCTATAACATGTTATTATAACCCACTCTTGCAGTTACTAATCCAGTCCCAGGAGACTTAGCCCAGTCTTGGGAGAAAGACATTAATCCCTCTTTTTTTTTTTTTTTT
>PVJS01061284.1:0-11032 GCA_004027185.1 Glis glis | reverse complement strand
AGCTGTGTGCATGTATGTTAACACCAAACTGATACTCATTGTGATGTGAGACTACAATGCACCAATAAAAACATAAAAAAAAAAGTTTAAAAAGGGCTGGGGGTATAGCTCAGAGGTAGAATGCCCCAGGTTCAATCCCCACACACAGAAAATATAGCTGAGTAGGATCGCAGGTTTGAGACCAGCCTCAGCAACTTAGCGAGACTCTCAGCGACCTAGGGAGATCCTATTTCAAAATAAAATAAAGGGCTGCAGGTGTAGCTCAGAGGTAGAATGCCCAAGTTCAATTCAAAGTAACACACACACACACACAACTCTAAGAGGTCAAGGACAGTGTATTTTTTGTTTCCCATAGGTTCCAACATAGCACAGAATAAGTAGTTAAGTATTCAATAAACATAAATAGATGGTAGTAAGGTGAATTTGCGGTTGACACAACAGAAAGACAAGCAGAAGGAAAAATGAAAAGAATATTGTTATATTACTTGTGGCAAAAAAACAATAATAAAATATAGTTGGACTTAAACCTAAATGTCACACTAACATAGCAGAGGACTGTGTGCCTGAAGATATTTATGCAAACCAGGGTTAGATCTAGGGTAGAGATGTCTGCAATTGCAGTATAAGGCAGGAGATGGATCGTTCAGTAAACTCCCACGCCGTGTTCACAGCTCATTTAAGTCTCTGTAATTCTGCACCGACTCTGGGAAACAAGCACCAAGTGAGGTGTCCCAGAGATTAAAAGGCCAGGTGTGGTTGCGCATGCCCAGAATCCAAATAGTTGGGAGGCTGAGACAGGAAGATTGAAGGTTCAAGACCAGCCTCAGCAACCTGGCAAGACCCTGTTTCAAAGCAATAAAAATTAAAAGGGCTGGGGGTGTAGCTCTGAGGTAGAATACCCATAGGTTCAATCCCCAGTACCAAAAAAAAAGCTTTTCATTAGAACTGTCTCAAACCTCTGCACTTATTTGCTAAGATATAACATCTTTATAATATTTAATGTTCCCATCCAAAACCAAAAATGATCCACATTAATTTTTCAGTAATATTAATAAACAATGCTTACAATATACCAGGCATTGTACAAAAAACTCTTCACACATTGTTATCTCATCACTTAACACCCCTGATAGTAGGTTTTATTATCATCACCGTTTTCTTTTCTTTTTTTTTTTTGCAGTACTGGGGATTGAACCCAGGGGCGTTCTACCTCCAAGCTACACCCCCGGCCCTATTTTTTATACTTTATTTTGAAACCGGTCTCAGGAGGTTGCGGAGGGCCTAAGTAGCTGAGGCTGGCCTCAAACCCAGATCCTCTGGTCTCAGTCTCCCAAGTACTGGGATTACAAGCGTGCGCCACCACGCCCGGCCATCACCATTTTCAATTTAGAAAAATAGTGAAGGGCCAGGCATGGTGGTGCGCACCTGTAATCCTAGTATTTGAGAGGCTGAGACAGGAGGATCGCAGGTTCAAGGACAGTCTCAGCAAGTAGTGAGACTCTCATCAACCTAGCAAGAGCCTGTTTCAAAATAAAGAATATAAAATAGGGCTGGAAGTGTAGCTCAGAGGTAGAATGCCCCTGGGTTTAATCCCCAGTGCCACAAAAAAAAAAAAAAAGAAAAATGGTGAAAACATATATTGTAAAGCCTTACAACTCCAAATGTGGTCCTTGAACTGTAGCACCAGCATCACCTGGGAATTTGTTAGAAATGCAGAAACTCCATTAAAAAAAAAAAAGAAAAAGAAACGCAGGATCTCAGTGGGGGATGGTGGTGCAAACCTGTAATCCCAGCTACTCAGGAGGCTGAGGTAGGATTGGCAGGTCAAGGCCAAAGTGGGCAACACAGAAAGGCCCCATAGCAAAAATGTTTTAAAAAGTGCAGAATCTCTAGCCATACCACGAACAATATGAATCATTATAACAAGATCTCCATGTTATACTTATGTGTATGCTTATATGTACATTTAAGCATACATTTAATCAGTTTGTCCAAGACGACACATTGAATGGTTAAGCCAAGATCAAATCTAGATTTGTGTGACTCAAAATCCATAATCCTGTCATGTGCCACTGCCTGAAATACCAGTACTTGGGAGGCTGAGAATGGAGGATTGCAAATTTAAACCAACTTCAATAACTTAATGAGACCTTGTCTCAAAATAAAAAATAAAAAGGGCCAGTAGTAGAGCACCCTTGGGTTTAATTCCCCATTCTCCCCACCAAAAATCCATATACTGAACAACTAGCTAATAACTATGCAGTTTTCCTAAATAGGGTCCACCTATTTACTATTAAGGTTATTTCCAAATTGCAATTAAAAATAGTGCATTCAGCAGCAGTGGCACCTGTCTCTAACCCCAGTACTTGGAAAGCTGAGACAGGAGGATCGCGGTTCAGAGCCAGCCTCAGCAACTTAGTGAGACCCTGTTTCAAATAAAAAAAAATTTTAAAAGGAAATGGGGGTGTAGTGTAGAGGTAGAATGCCCCTGGGTTCAATCCCCAGTACTAAAAAGAATGTAAGTCACTAACACCATTGAACACTTTATTTGAAATTGAATATGGCTACTAAACCAGCTACTAAATAATTCAAACATCAGTGAGTTAAAGATTCAACATGATGGGGGCCATCCCAAGCTGTGAACTCCAGTGAAAGTCCATTCTAAACCTAATTATCAACTGCTGTCAGAGGCCAAAGAATTTTCAAATGAAAAATCTTTCATAATATAACTTTTGCCAAAAGATGGATAAATGTACTCAGAAGACACTACCATTATTAAGTCTTACAGTGCCCTCTGATGCTCAGGACCAAGTTCATGTGTATTTACTACTGACCAATTTCAGTTCTGTCACCATAGTCAGAGGTAAGAATTATCACAGACATTTCTCAACATTCAAAAGAAACGCATAAGTGTCATTGAAGGCAAATAGCCTGATGTGTGTTGGAGTAATTTTCTCTCACAAAGAAAGATAATTAGTGTTCCTGGGACACAATACTTAGTAGAGTTCATTAGTTTTATTCAAATTGTGCTAAAAAGTAAGAATAGTATTTTCTATCTCATACAGAGAGAGAGAGAGAGAGAGAGAGAGAGAGATTGAGATTTAGCCCTCCTGGTACAAGAAGAGGTCAACTCTGCAGGGGAACACCCCCCACCCATTATTGGGGATTGAAGCCAGGGTACTCTACCACTGAGACACATCCCCAGCCCTTTTTATTTTAAGACAGGGTCTTGCTAAGTTCTAGGCTGGCCTAGAACGTGCAATCCTCTTGCCTCAGCCTCCCAAGTTGTTGGTGCAGGTGAAAGCATTTTAAAACAAAGGCTCTGCCTTTGAAGAGCACAATCTTATGGGTACAGAAACAGAATTTCCTAATTGTCCAAAATAAAATATATATTTTATTTAGGGAAGATATGCCTTCAGAGCTACGAGTATTTAAAAGCACTTAATTATCATCTTTGAATAGGAAAACCTTTTTTAACAGGACCTAAAGCCTAGAAAAGAATAAAAGGTAAAAATTGATCAATTGTTTACATTAACATTAAAAATGTCTGGGCAGCAAAGAAAAAACCTTCATAAATCAAAAAACAAAACAGGAAGCCGGGCGTGGTGACGCATGCTTGTAATCCCAGTACTTGGGAGGCTGAGACCGGAGGATCGGGGTTGGCGGCCACCCTCAGCTACTTAGTGAGGCCCTCCGCAACTTAGTGAGACCTGGTTTCAAAATAAAGAATAAAAAAATAGGGCTGGGGTGTAGCTCGAAGGTAGAATGCCTCTGGGTTCAATCCCAGTACCGCAAAAAAAAAAAAAAAACAGGGAAATTCTGCAACATGTGGAAACAGATCTGCAACACCTGTAGCAAAGGGCTAGTTACCTTTATCTACAAAGCACTCTTAGAATTAGTATGAAAAAGACAAGGAATAAGGGGATGGGAATGAAGGGAAGGCAAATGATCTGAATAGACAGGTTTTCTGAAAAAAAAGAAAACAGTCACTGGAAGTTACTTTATGTCTGTACTATCCAATATAGGTAGTCATTAGCTAAATGTGACTATTTTTGTGGTAGTGGGAACTGAAGCCCGGGGCATTCAACCTCTGAGCTACACCCCCGGCCCTATTTTTTATTCTTTATTTTCAAACAGTCTAAGTTGCAGAGGGCCTCACTAAGTAGCTGAGGCTGGCCGGGAACCTGCAATCCTCCTGTCTCAGCCTCCCAAGTACTGGGATTATAAGCGTGCGCCACCACACTTGGCTTTAAATGTGGCTATTTAAACATGTAACTAAAATTAAATACTTTAAAAAGCAGTTCTTTAGTCACACTGGCCACATTTTAGGTGCTTAATGGCTTTGGTTATCACACTTGACAGCACAGATATAAAACATTTCCTTTGCTGGGCGTGGTGGCACACGCTTGTAATCCCAGTACTAGGGAGGTGGAGACCGGAGGATCCGGGTTCCCAGCCAGCCTCAGCTACTTAGTGAGGCCCTCCGCAAATTTGTAAGACCCGGTTTCAAAATAAAAGATAAAAAATAGGGCTGGGGGTGTAGCTCGGAGCTAGAATACCCCTGGGTTCAATCCCCGGTACCACACACACACAAAAAAAAATTTCCTTTAAGTTTTACTGACTGAACAAAACAACCATAAAAATGTTTTTTTTTTTACTATATGTTTTTTTTTACTATATGAAAATGCCAAGGAGTAAGAATGAGATATGTCTTGGACTGTAGGGAAAAGTGGAGAAAAAAATGGAACCTTCAAATTTTTGGAAGGGATACAAATTGGCACAAAATTTTAAAGATTCATAAGGACATTATCACCAGTCCAAGTTTACATATTTGTTTTTCAGTACTGGGGATCAAACTCAAAACCTCCTAGGCAAGTGTCCTACCAATGAGCAACCTCGCTACCCCCCCCCAAAAAATAAAAAAAAGAATAAGATAGCTGAGCACAATGGCGCATGCCTGTAATCCAATCTACTGGAGAGGCTGAGGCAGGAGGATCACCAGTTTGAGGACAGCCTGAGCAACTTAGCAAAACCCTGTCTTGAAATGAGATAATATACATATTATCTATATATGGGGGGGGGGTACTAGGGATTGAACTCAGAAGTAGTCTACCTCCAAGATACATCCTCAGCCCTTATAGTTTTTTATTTTGAAACAGGGTCTCTCTAAATTGCTGAGACTGGCCTCAAACCTGTGATCCTTCTGTCTTAGCCTCCCAAGTACTGGGATTACAGGTGTGTGCCACCCTCATGGCTCTAAAATGTTTTTTTAAAAAGGGCTGGGGAGAGCCAGGCGTGGTGGTGCACGCTTATAATCCCAGTACATGGGAGGCTGAGACTGGAGCATCTGGGTTCGCAGGCAACCTCAGCTACTTAGGCCCTCAGCAACTTAGTGAGACCCTGTTTCAAAATAAAAGAATAAAAAAATAGGGCTGGGGGTGTAGCTCAGAGGTTGAATGCCCCTGGGTTCAATCCCCAGTACTGCAAAAAGGAAAAAAAAAAAAAAAGGAAGAAAGAAAAGGGGCTGGGGATATGGCTCAGTGGTACAATACTTGTCCAGCATGTGTAAGGCCCTGGGTTCAATTCCCAGTACCGTATTTAAAAAAAGAGAGAGAGAAGCCGGGTGTAGTGGCACATGCTTGTAATCCCAGTACTTAGGAGGCTGAGACCAGAGGATCCGTGTTCACGGCCAGCCTCAGCCACTTAGTGAGGCCTCTGCAACTCAGTGAGACCCTGTTTCAAATAAATAAACAATAAAAAATAGGGCTGGGGGTGTAGCTCGGAGGTAGAATGCCCCTGGGTTCAATCCCCAGTACCGCAAAAAAAAAAAAAAAAAAAAAAAAAAAAAGAAAAAAGAGAGAGAGAGAAGCCAAGTGTGATGGCATATGCTTGTAATCCCAGTACTTGGGAGGCTAAGACAAGAGGATCACAGGTTAGCGGCCAGCCTCAGCTACTTAGTGAGGCACTCCACAACTTAGTGAGACTCTATTTTAAAAATAAAGAATAAAAAATAGGGCTGGTGGTGTCTTTCAGAGGTTGAATGCCCCTGGGTTCAGTTCCCAGTACCACAAAAAAAAAAAAAAAAAGAGAGAGAGAGAGAGAGAGTGAACACCTGATGTGTGGTGAAGCACACCTTAATCCCAGTACTTGGGAGACTGAGACAGGAGGATCCCAGGTCTGCAGACAGCCTCAGCAATCTCTTGAGGCCCTCTGCTACTTAGTGAGACCCTGTTTCCAAATAAAAAATAAAATAGTGTAGCTCAGTCTCTGGGTTCAATATCCCCAGTGAGAGAGAGAGAGAGAGAGAAAGGAAGGGAGGGAGGGAGGGAAGCAACTACAGAAGTACTGACATGAAAAGGCAGACATCCATGATACTCATAAAGAAAGCAAATAACAGAACTTTAAAGCATATATAGGTATACCTGTTTGTATACGCAGGACAAAAAATCCAGTTATATTTAACAAACTATCAACCACAGTTAATTCCAGTATGGTAACTAAGTATTTTCAATATTTTAGTATGCAGATTTTCACATGATCCCTGTTTCAATATAGTGACTCCTCCAGAATTAACCCTACATACTATGTTCTATTTGTTTTTGTTTTTTTATTTTTGCAGAACTGGGGATTGAACCCAGGGGCTTTCTACCTCTAAGCTACCCCCCCAGCCCTATTATTTGTTCTTTATTTTGAAACAGGGTCTCACTAAGTTGCGGAGGGCCTCACCAAGTAGCTGAGGCTGGCTGGGAACCCAGATCCTCCGGTCTCAGCCTCCCAAGTACTGGGATTACAAGTGTGCGCCACCACACCCGGCTCTATTTGTTTTTTTTTAATGAGCCTATATAACTTTAATAAACTCAAAGGAAGTAATACTATTTAAATCATATTTAAGCTGGGCGTGGTGACACACGCTGTAATCCCAGTACTTGGGAGGCTGAGACAGGAGGATCACAGGTTCGTGGCCAGCCTCAGCAACTTAGTGAGACCCTGTTTCAAAATAAAGAATAAAATAGGGTTGGGGGTATAGCTCAGAGGTAGAATGCCCCTGGGTTCAATCCCCAGTACCAAATAAATACATAAATAAATATTTAAAGAACTCTAAAGTTTAGTATATTCAATAATTTTTTTTTTGGTACTGAGGATTGAACTTTTTATTTTTTCTTTTGAAACAGGGTCTAAGTTGCTGAGAGTCTTGCTAAATTGTTACGGCTGGCTTTGAACCTGTGATCCTGTCTCAGCCTCCCAAATACTGGGATTACAAGCGTGCACCCCCACATCCAGTATCAATAACCGTGTGTGTGTGTGTGTGTGTGTGTGTGGTGTTTTTTACTGGGGATTGAACCCAGGGGCATTCTACCTCTGAGCTACACCCCCAGCCCTTTTGAAACAGGGTCTTGCTATGTTGCTGAGAGTTCAGTTAGGTTGTTGAGGCTATATCAATAACCTTTAAACACTAAAACCATAAATCACATGACACTAAAAATACTAAGTCGTACGATACCATAAACCATGAGGATGGCGCTGAGATGGAGAAAGAAGGAATACAGATATAGAGGGGCACTCAAAGTTTTTCTGTAAAAAGGATGATGGGGTTTTAGGGGGATGCTGGGAATTGAACCCAGAGGCATTCTACCTCCAAGTTATACCCCAGCCCGATTTTATTTCTTATTTGGAAACAAGAGTCTCACTAATTTGCAGAGGACCTCGCTAAATTGCCAAGGCTTGCTTCCAACCTGCAATCCTCCTATCTCAGCCTCCCAAGTACTGGAATTACAAGCGTACACCACCACCCCAGGCTTGACAGCAGGTTTTAACAAACTTTCCTACTGATCAGTTCCCTATGGTCGTATCTTCCTTATATGCCATGGCCTCTTTCCAAAAAGCTTTTGTAATAAAAATATTATGTCCTTTCACCAATAGCAAAACAGTACAGCCTCTCAAGAACAGATAGAATCTGCAGATGAGGAAGGAGCAAGGACTTCTGCAAATTATTTTCTCAGTTCCGATCAGAATACCAGGAGAGATAGAGCAGTAGCAACAGCACCTTTACTGGAAATTTACTTATATACCCAAAAAAGATTAATTTCTTCTTTGCCTTCACAAGCTAGCAGTTGTGCTTTCAAGGACAGGAATATAAAATCAAGGCAGAAAAAATTATGAACTTATAATAATGCAAAATTCAAGTGGTGAAATGCAGGAGAACTTGACTTTCAGTAATATGGCAAGAAGGAAGATCACTCAAGCAGAATGTTACATCAAGACACCTACACAAACAGACTTGCAGAAAGTAATTTCACATGTAAATACACAGCTATTTTCTTGAAAATCATGTATCAAAGCAGCCTCTCAACCTTCAAACCATGTGCCTAACAATGCTTTCTCAATTAAAAAAAAATTTTTGTTTTCGGTGCTATGGTTGAACCCAGGGGCATTCTACCTCTGAGCTACACCCCCACCCCTATTTTATTTTTTATATTGAAACAGGGTCTCACTAAGTTGCAGAGGGCCTCACTAAATTGCTGAGGCTGGCCACAAACCTGCAATCCTCCAGTCTCAGCCTCTTAAGTACTGGAATTATAAGTGTGCGCCACCACACCCGGCTCAATCAAATTTTTATATATTCCATGAGCCAAGATTTTGCCCAGTTTACTTTCTACAGCTTGTATTATAAAAACAATAGGGCTGGGCATGGTAAGCCACGCCAGTAATCCTAGCTACTCCAGAGGCTGAAGCAGGATCCCAAATTTGAGGCCATCCTGGACAACTTAGTGAGACCCTGTTTCAAAATAAAATTTTAAAAAGGGAGGAGAATGTATGTCAGTGGTAGAGCATTTGCCTAGCATGTGGGAGGCCCTGGGTTTAATCCTTAGTACTGCAAAAAAATTAATAAAAACAGTAAGTTTACTGACTGTTTTTTCTTTTTCTTTTTTTGGTACTGGAGATTGAAACCAGGGGCATTCTACCTCCAAGCTACACCTACACCACCGGCACTTTTTTGTTTTGAAACAGGGTCTCACTACGTTGCTGAGACTGGCCTTGAACTGCAATCCTCCTGTCTCAGCCTCCCAAATACTGGGATTACAGGCAAGCTGCACCACCCCACGCCTGGCTGAAAAAAAAATTTTGTGTGTGTGTGTGTGTGTGTGTGTGTGTGTTTTACTGGGATAGAACCCCAGGGTATTCTACCTCCAGGCTACACCCCAGCCCTTTGTTTTGTTTTGAAATGGGGTCTTGCTAGGTTGCTGAGAGTTTTCCTAAATTGCTGAGGCTGGCCTCGAACAGGAATTATAGGCATGCGCCACCACACTTAACTTGAATATATTTTTTCAAGCTGCACCTTCCTTTCCTGGAGATTCTGACACAACTACAAATGTAAAACAAATATAGACTTAAAAGGAATACTGGACCTCTCTCACTTTTTTTGGGGGGGTGGTACTGGGGATTGAACCCAGGGGCATTCTACCTCTGAGCCACACCCCCAGCCCTAATTTTTATTCTTTTTTTTTTTTTTTGCGGTACTGGGGATTGAACCCAGGGGCATTCTACCTCTAAGCTACACCCCCAGCCCTATTTTTTATTTTTTATTTGGATACAGGGTCTCACTGAGTTGTGGAGGGCCTCACTAAGCAGCTGAGGCTGGCCACGAACCCGGATCCTCTGGTCTCAGCCTCCCAAGTACTAGGATTACAAGCATGCGCCACCACGCCCGGTTTATTTATTTTGAAACAGGGTCTCACTAAGTTGCGGAGGGCCTAAGTAGCTGAGGCTGGCTGCAGTCTCAACCTCCCAAGTACTGGGATTACAAGCATGTATGCGCCACCACGCCCAGCTCCTCTCTCACTTTTAAGGTGGCCTGCATTCTCCCTTGAATGTATATTTCCTACTGTCCTAAATAAATCTCTACGTCTCTGACTAGCACATGCTGAAATTTTTTTGTCAAGTAAGCCAAGAAGTTAATTAAAAAAAAAGGATTCCTGCCTGGTCAATATACATTCAAAGGTACATAACCAAGCCTAATCATACTCCAAGCTCCCTCCCCCAACATTCATTCATTCATTTATATTTATTTATTTATTTATTTTTGGTAGCACTGGGGATTGAACCCAGGGGCATTCTACCACTGAGCTACACTCCTAGCTCTTTTTTATTTATTTATTCATTCATTCATTCATTCATTCATTCATATTGGGTACTAGAGATGGAACCCAGGGGCCTTCTAACTCTGGGATACACCCCACACCTACTTTCTTTTTTATTTGGAAACAGGGTCTCACTAAGTTGCTGAGAGCCTCACTAAATTGCTGAGGCCGGCTGCAGACCTGTGTACTGGGATTACAAGCATGCGCCACCATGCCCAGCCTATTTTAATTTTTTATTTTGAAACAGGGTCTCACTAAGTTGCTGAGGTTGACCTCAAACATGCAATCCTCCTGTCTCAGTCTCCAAAGTACTAGGATTACAGGCATACACCAGAGTGCCAGGCTTTATCTTTTTTTTTTTTCAATAAAAAAAAGGATTGCATCCAGGGGTACTCTACCACCGAGCTATATCCCCAGCCCTTTTTATTTTTTAAGAGAGGGTCTCCCTAAGTACCAAGACTGGCCTTGAACTTGCAATCCTCCTCTCAAATAGGCATGCACCACCACACCTGGCCTAGCCCTAATTTTTAAGAAAAACAATTACTCATGGTAAAGACAAAGTACTGAAAATTTCTAAGCTAACACGTCATTTTTCTAAGGTCTATTTGTGTGTGTGTGTGTGTGGTACTAGGGACTAAACCCAGGAGCGTTCTACTTCTGAGCTACACCCCCAGCACTATTTTATTTATATTTTTGAAACAGGGTCTTACTAAGTTGGGGAGGGCCTCACTAAGTTGCTGAGGCTAGCCACGAACCTGCAATCCTCCTGTCTCAGACTCCCAAGTACTGGGATTACAGGCATGAGCCACCATGCAGGCTCTAAAGTCTATTTTAAGATGTTTTTCTAAGGGGTAGGGATGTAGCTCAGTGGGAGAGCACTTGCCCAGCATGCC
>PVJS01061283.1:0-11035 GCA_004027185.1 Glis glis | reverse complement strand
CTCTCTCTCTCTCTCTCTCTCTCTCTCTCTCTCTCCTTCTCTCTCCCTGTCTCTCTCTCTCTCTACTTAGTGAGGTCCTCCGCAACTTCCTGAGACCCGGTTTCAAAATAAAGTATAAAAAATAGGGCCGGGGGCGTAGCGCGGAGGTAGAACGCCCCTGCGTTCAATCCCCGGTACCGCAAAAAAAAAAAAAAATCCACATGTTTACATCCAACAGGTTGGCAGGATAGACCAAGTCCCTCTTTCAGAGCCTTGTTTACTATTCACATTTCTAAATTTTAATTTTCGTATTCTCCGTTTATTCAGATATGGAAGACATCATCGTAATAATAACTAAAACTTATTTAAGCAGCGTGTAAAACACTTTCATTTAACCTTCACACATTCGTTGCATGATTTAGGTACTCTAGTTTCAACCATTTTATAGCCACTTTACTGAGGTAGAAGCTTACGCAGGATCCTACAACTAGCAAAACCAGGATTTGAAGTTCTAAGGCCAGAGCCAGCGCTGTCATGCTCCCTGGCATCTCCCTTCCCTAGGATCTTACCCTCTAAAATGGGGAGGCACAAATTATTTTAAAACAAACCCAGTGTAGCCGCGCAAGCCTGTAATCCCAACACTCGGGAGGCTAGAACAGGAAGATTGCAGGTTCCAGGCCAGCCTCAGCAATGTAAGGAGACTTGTAGCAACCTAGTGAGACCCTATTTTTTAAAAAAGGGGGGGCTGGGGGTGTTGCCCAGAGGTAGAATGCCCCTGGGTTCACTCCCCAGTACCACAACAAAACAACAGCAAAAAAAAAAAAAAAAAAACAGCCAGGAATAGTGGTGCAAACCTGTAATCTCAATACTTGGGAGGCTGAGACAGGAGGATGGGGTTCAAGGACAGTCTTAGCAATTTAGCAAGACCCTGTTTCAAAATAAAAAGTAAAAAGGGCTGGGGGTGTGGCTCAGGGGTAGAACGTCCCTGGGTTCAGTCCCCAATACCATTAAATAAATATTTAAAAAACAAAAAATAACATGGTATATGTGGTTTTATTAATATTTTCCCATATTATTCTGAAAACATGAATCTTTAATGATGCCTTATTTTTCTTTTCAGAATGTACCAGCCTTAGCTGAGCATTGTGGGGCATGCCTGTAATCCTAGTACTTGGGAGGCTTAGACAGGAGGATCACAGGTTCAAGACCAACCTAAGCAACTTAGTGAGACTCAGCAACCTATTGTATTGAGACCCTGATTCAAACAAAAAAAAATTTTTTTAAAGGCCTGGGGTACATGTAGCAAGGAGATAAAATGCCCCAAGTTTCAATCCCCAGTACGAGGAGAGAGGGAAAACGAAAAAGCACCATCCTTTATTCTGTTATTGCTAACTAAATTCACTGGTATTATGATTATCCTTAATCATAAACTGAAATACATTTATAATTTCATTAAGATCAAATTAAATACAATTACTGAATCAAAGGGTAGGAACATTTAACATTATTATTATTTTTTTTTTTTTGCAGTACCGGGGATTGAACCCAGGGGCGTTCTACCTCTGTGCTACACCCCCGGCCCTATTTTTTGTACTTTATTTTGAAACCGGGTCTCATGAAGTTGCGGAGGGCCTCACTAGGTAGAGAGAGAGAGAGAGAGAGAGAGAGAGAGAGAGAGCTGAGGCTGGCCGCGAACCCTGATCCTCCGGTCTCCACCTCCCAAAGTACTGGGATTACAAGCGTGTGCCACCACACCCGGCCCACATTTAACATTATTGACATACACAAATTTCTTTGTAGAATGATGGTACCAACTACACAGTATATGGAAGTATACATTTCACTGATACCACTAGGTATTAAACATTGTAAATATACTCATGTTGTTCTACTTCTGGTTAAACCAATTTTTAAAAACTCCAGTGTAACATCATTAGAACACTTAAACTTTTCAAAAATGTTTTGAAGTACATATTTAACTCTTTAATTTCACTTTTGCAGGTTTTTTTGTTTTGTTTTGTTTTGTTTTGTTTTGTGGTGCTGGAGATAGAACTCAGTGGCATTCTACCTCTGAGCTGTACCTTCAGCCCTTTATTATTTTATTTGAAACAGGATCTCACTAAGTTGCTGAGAACCTTGCTAAACTGCTTGGCTTCCAACCTGCGATCCTCCTATCTCAGCCTCCCAACTACTGGGATTACAGGTATGTGCCACCATACCCAGCTACTTTTGCAGCTTTTTCACACTATAATTCATTAAATTATCTATAACCCCTCTGGTTTACATGAACAAAATAGGACTATACTAAAGTATAAAGGATATATATCAAATTTATCTACACATGTTAAGTGCCTACTATGGACTTGAGTGCTTTATACTTACTTTATTAACTTACCTAATAAATTTTATTGTATTTTATTCTGTTCAGAATATTTCCTTCCTTAAAAGCTTGTTCTGAAGTTACTGCTCAACTTTTCAGTAAGGGCAAAGATATTTTTAAAGACAAAATGTTTTCAGTTCTGCTCAAATTAGACATCTTTTTTGTGTGTGTGGTTCTGGGGATTGAACCCAGGGGCATTCTACTGAGCTACACTCCCATTTAAAACAGGGTCTTGCTAGGTTGATGAGAGTCCCACTACTTCTTGAGGCTGTCCTTGAACCTGCAATCCTCCTGTCTCAGCCTCTCATATACTGGGATTACAGGCATGCGCCACCACACCCAGCTCAAATTAGACATCTTTACAACATGCAACTAAGGACTTTTTCATGATTTCTTAGCAAAATCAATTCAAATAAACTAATTAGACAGTAATTTAAATTTCCATATTGCTCTTATGATTAGAAAAGAAAAACATGATTTTTTTTTTTTTGTACTGGGGATTGAACCCAGGGGCATTCTACCTCTGAGCTACACTCCCAGCCCTTTGGGGCTTTTTTTTTACTTTGAAGTAGGGTCTCATGAGGCTGGCTTGGAACCTACAATCCTCCTGTCTCAGCCTCCCAACTATTGGGATTACAGGTGTGCTCAGAGGTAAAAATGCCCCTGGGTTCAATCCCCAGTACCGCAAAAAAAAAATTTTTTTTTATTTTAATGTAGCTAAAAATGCAAAATTTTTATCATTTTTATCTTTGTGTGTGTGGTACTGGGGACTGAACCTGGGGCATTCTACCTCCAAACTACACCCCCAGCCCTATTTTATTTTTATTTTGAAACAGGGTCTCACTATTTGCTGAGACTGTCCTTGAACCTGCAATCCTCTTGTCTCAGCCTCCCAAGTACTGGGATTACAGATATGCACTAAAATGTCTGGCTTAAAAATGCAAAATTTTATGGTTGGTTTACATTAGTTATATATCAGTGTTTCTCTAGACCCTAATGTTAACTGTGAAGAGCTAGTAAAATTAAATGTGCAAATAGCTGGTATGGTGGCACACCCCTATAATCCCAGTACTTGGGAGGCTGAGACAGGAAGATCACAGGTTCAAGGCCAGCTTATGCAATTTAGTGAGACCCCCTTTTCAAAATAAAATATAAATTAAGGCTGGGGGTGTAGTTCAGAGGTAGAATGGCCCTAGGTTCAATTCCCAGTTTAAAAAAAAAAAGAGCTGGACATGGTGGCACACGCTTGTAATCCCAGTACTTGGGAGGCAGAGACCGGAGGATCCGGGTTCGCAGCCAGCCTCAGCTACTTAGTGAGGCCCTCCGCAACTTCATGACACCCAGTTTCAAAATAAAGCATAAAAATAGGGCCAGGGATGTAGCTCAGAGGTAGAATGCCCTGGGTTCAATCCCCGGTACCGCAAAAAAATAAATAAATAAAATAAAGAATAAAAATTAGGCCTGGGGGTCTAGCTCGGAGGTAGAATGCCCCTGGGTTCAATCCCCAGTGCAAAAAAAAAAAAAAAGGGGTAAACATTTGATAGTGCTGCATGTATGGTTACAAACTATTAAAAGTTTAAAAAGGATAATACATGAATATCTAAAGGGCTCATAGACATCAAACTGCAGTACAATAATATGTCCATTATTTTAACGAATATTTATTGAATAGCAAATAAGTGTAAGGCACTGTGTTAGATGTGGTGGAAGATACAATTAATTTAGATGCATTTTTCTGACCTCCAAAGGCTTACAATCTAGTAAACGAGACAAGTCACACATAGAAATAATGTAAGATACAGGGCATATTTATATAAACGCTATAATAGTTTTTTTAAATGTCAGGTACTGGGGAAATTTTCAACAGGTAAGGATCTGGAAAGGCCTGTGGGAAGATAGTAGTTTGAGCAAATAGGACTCATCTCACTTTCACTTAATTTTCAAAGGTCATACAGCACTAGGCAAAGTATCTAAGATGTTTCCCCTTAATTTAACCTGATTTTCTCATCCCACCAGCAAACTGCACAAATTTTTATGTTGGCACAAGAATTTGAAAGGTAGTGTTGAGTACTTGAATTCCCATAATTAGGACTACTTAACTCTGATGATGCTGAATGTAAAGCACATTTTAACAGGCTGAGGTGCATTATTTGTATGGCATGGGTGTTATGAGGAAGGATTGATTACATCTACCACTCCTGGGAGCCATTTCAGTCCCTCCCTCACAGATGCCTCCTCTAATTGGCAGCATGCTCTCCTATCACAGGAGAGACATTTTCAAAACTCTGGACTTTCCCGTCTCAAATAATCAAGGTTTGAGCTGGGCATGGTGGTGCACGCCTGTAATCCCAGTACTTGGGAGGCTGAGATAGAAGGATCGCAGGTTCGAGGACAGCCTCAGCAAGTAGTGAGACTCTTATCAACCTAGCAAGACCCCATTTCCAAATAAGAAATAAAAAATTGGGCTGGGGGTGTAGCTCAAAGGTAGAATGCCTCTGGGTTCAATCCCCAGTACCACACACACACACAAAAAAAAGAATTCAAGGTTCATCTATTGTGACATTCTTAATATTATTTTCATGTCTTTTATCAACCTCTGAATATGACATACCTATAAAAGACACCACTGCACTGCTTTCTTTACTTCAAGAAAAGTCCCTTTCTTTTGTTTTCAGAAAGAAACTTGTTACAATGTAGAATATGTTCAAGGAAGAGGAACAGTGAGGGATTTTTATAGTAGAGATCTGAAAAATTTTAAATGCAGTTATTTTCACATTTAACCCTCTTATTTTTGTGGCCCTGAGGTAAAACCTCCATTAGGAAGATATGAAAAACAACATTATAAAACCAGTGGCTCAAGTACATATACTCCCTGGGTAAAAACTGTTACCAATATGAAGTTGAGTGGCTTCATCATCTTAGCACCAAAAAAAAAAAATTAAGCCATTTCTTATATGCTAACTTACTTCTGAGTTATGATGGACTGATTCTCAAACCTCACTTTCTTGGAAGTAGATAATTGTCCATTAACTTCAGAAATCATAAATTATTGTTAGTAACTGCTTGGCCACTGGAAATATAGTCACCTGTTGATAAATATTAGATTGGGAAAGGCACTTATAATCTAACCCCACACTTAACTGCTACCAGATGGCCAATGTTTTGTTTAAACAAGTAAAACACTCCATCTTAAGTTAACTAGGGACAGTGGCTTCCTTTCATAAAAAGAAAAATGTTTAGCATTTCAGATGCTTAAAATAGATTTCAACTGACTTCAATAATGTCTGAAAATATTTTAGAAAGGCTTTACAATCCTTCCTTTTATCTATTACTTCCTTACCTCTTATCCTAAAATACAAAAATTAAAGCATGTTGACATGGCAACTAGAGAAAGCATCATACAACTAACTGGGCTTGGTTCAGAATTGTGAATATTACTAATATTGCTATTTCAATTCTTCATTTTATTTATTTATTTATTTATTTATTTATTTATTTATTTTTGCAGTACTGGGGATTGAACCTAGGGGCATTCTACTGCCGAACTACACCCCCAGCCCTATTTTCTATTCTTTATTTTGAAACAGGGTATAAGTTGTGGAGGGGCTCACTAAGTAGCTGAGGCTGGCCTCGAACCTGCCATCCTCCTGTCTCAGCCTTCCAAGTACTGGGATTACAAGCGTATGCCACCACGCCCAGCTTTGCTTTTGGGGGGGGGGGGTGTACTGGGATTGAACCCAGGGGCATTCTACCTCTGAGCTATACCCCAGTCCTATTTTTTTATTCTTTATTTTGAAACCGGGTCTCACTAAGTTGAGGAGGGCCTCACTTAGTGGAGGCTGGCTGCGAACCTAGATCTTTTGGTCTCAGCCTCCCAAGTACTGGGATTACAAGCTTGTGCCACCACACCCGGCTCAGCTTTGCTATTTCAATTCTAATTGTAAGATTGCCAACAAATAACTAAACTCAATTTTTATCCTCACTAAAAGGAAACTTTTCCCTTTAAAAAAAAAATTTTGGGGGGGCACTGAGAAGTGAAGCCAGGGCGTTCTACCTCTGAGCTACACCCCCAGCCCTACTTTTAATATATATATATATATATATATATATTTTTTTTTTTTTTTTTTTTTTTTTTTGCAGTACCAGGGATTGAACCCAGGGGCGTTCTACCTCCGAGCTACACCCCTGGCCCTATTTTTTATCCTTTATTTTGAAACCGGGTCTCATGAAGTTGCAGAGGGCCTCACTAAGTAGCTGAGGCTGGCCACACGAACCCGGATCCTCCGGTCTCCGCCTCCCAAGTACTGGGATTACAAGTGTGCACCACCATGCCCGGCTTAATTTTTTGTTTTGAAACAGGGTCTCACTAAGTTGCAGAGGGCCTCACTAAATTGTTGAGGCTGGTCATGAACCAGTGATCCTCCTGTCTCAGCTTCTCAAGTACTGGGATTACAAGCGTGTGCCACCATGTCCAGCAAACTTTTCCTATTTTGATCAGCTTATTCCAGCTATATGAAAAGCTCAGTATAGTACAACTAAGTAGAAATCGTGAATAATTGTAGAAATCTTTCTTGGAAAACTTTTATTGGGAAGTTTCCCTGTATTCAAGGACAGTTGCCATTTATTTGTTAGGTTTAACTCACATGAACACAAAATTCTAAAACAGTCTGAATTTTAAGTATTATCAGAGAGTCATATGACCTATACTCTTCAATTCTGTGAAAACAGTTAAAGATGTCTCCCTAAGTATTTAAGACAATTAAGAACTCTAATATCTCTAGCTGTTCAGAGGGCAGTTCCACCACTTCTATTTTCATTTTAAACAAAACTAACATATAATTTAAAAGAATAACATTCAGTTATTTCTTTTGCGGTACCGGGGATTGAACCCAGGGGCGTTCTACCTCCGCGCTACACCCCCGGCCCTATTTTTTATACTTTATTTTGAAACCGGGTCTCACAAAGTTGCAGAGGCCTCACTAAGTAGAGACAGACAGAGAGAGAGAGAGAGCTGAGGCTGGCCGCGAACCCTGATCCTCCGGTCTCCGCCTCCCAAAGTACTGGGATTACAAGCGAGCACCATTATTTCTTGAAGCTAAAAAGAAAGCTTCCCTAAGAATGCTCACAGAAACATTGAGGATACTACCGGAGGCATTTTTTGTGGGACTTCGGTAGCTTCAGAGGCCTATGACAAATAACCCTATCTAAACAGTCCCTTTCAAGCCGGGCGTGGTGGCGCGCGCTTGTAATCCCAGTACTTGGGAGGCGGAGACTGGAGGCGCTGGGTTCGCGACCAGCCTCAGCAACTTAGTGAGGCCCTCCGCAACTTTGTGAGACCCGGTTTCAAAATAAAGGATAAAAAATAGGGCTGGGGGTGTAGCTCGGAGGTAGAACGCCCCTGGGTTCCATCCCTGGTACCGCAAAAATAAATAAATAAACAGTCCCTTTCAAACAAATACTGGGTTTTCAAATGTTGTAACATGTCTTACTCATAAATTGACTTACATCTGTTTAAATATGTGACCTCTGCCAAGTTCCACAGCTTCTGTGGAATTGTTATTTACCATAATGGAGGCTGGGCAAGGTTATAATTACCACATACTCTGCCAGAAAATGAATCCCAAGGAAGAGTAGCAATAATAATTTAAATGGTTCTGAAGATTCTTCATGCAAGTCAAATGTTGCCAGATGTTTCAAATCTATAACTTTGCTCCCATAGTTACATTTAAGCAGAATTAACTTTAGAAATTGTTTTTGGGGGGGCACAGTGGTGGCAGTCCTATAATCCCAGTACTTGGGAGGCTGAGGATCACAAGTTCTAGGACATCCTCAGCAATGAAGCAAAACTCTCAACAACCTAGCAAGACCCCGTTTCAAAATTAAAAATTAAAAATAAAAAAAGGGCTGGGGGTGTAGCTCAGAGGTAGAATGCCCCTGGGTTCAATCCCAGTACCACACACACCTCAGCAATGAAGCAAAACTCTCAACAACCTAGCAAGACCCTGTTTCAAAATTAAAAATTAAAAAAGGGCTGGGGATATAGCTCAGAGGTAGAATGCCTCTGGGTTCAATCCCAGTACCACACACACACAAAAATGCTTTTTGACTTATATAGCTGGATCACAAATTTGTAGTAACACAATCAAGAAAAATCAAATAACTATATATTTATTACCCAGAAGGCAACACCAGAACTTTTACTTTGATGTTCTCCAAATTATACATGTTCCTCAGACACGTTGACAGTTTTAATGTGCCTACAGTAAGATTTTATGTACTTTGGTTGAAGAGGACTTTTGTTTTGAGAGGTTAGCTTTGGGTGTCCTTAAGAGGTTAGCTTTGTTTCTGTTTTGTTTTGTTTTTTTTTTTTTTGCGGTACCGGGGATTGAACCCAGGGGCGTTCTACCTCCGCGCTACACCCCCGGCCCTATTTTTTTATCCTTTATTTTGAAACCGGGTCTCATGAAGTTGCGGAGGGCCTCACTAAGTAGAGAGAGAGAAAGAGACAGGGAGAGAGAGAACGCAGAGGCTGGCCGCGAACCTGGATCCTCCGGTCTCCGCCTCCCAAAGTACTGGGATTACAAGCGTGCGCCACCACGCCCGGCTAGCTTTGTTTCAAAACAAAAAAATTAGGTTTCTTTTGTTGTTTTGTTTTTGTTTTTGGTATTGGGGATTGAACCCAGGGGCATTCTACCTCCAAGCTATACTCCCAGCCCTATTTTAGTTTTCATCTAGCAAGTTTATAATCCCAGTACTTGGGAGGCTGAGAAAGGAGGATCGCAGGCTCACGGCCAGCCTCAGCTACTTAGTAAGGCCCTTCGCAATTTATTGAGACCCTGTTTCAAAATAAAGAATAAAAAATAGGGCTGGGGTGTAGCTAAGAGGTAGAATGCCCCTGGGTTCAATCCCCAGTACCACAAAAAAAAAAAGAAACAAGGTCTCACTACTTGCTGAGGCTGTCCTCGAACCTGCAATCCTCCTGTCTCAGCCTGGCAATTACTGGGATTACAAACATGTACCACCACGCCCAGCTCAAACAAAAAATTTAAAAAGAGCTGGGGATATAGCTCAGAGGTAGAATGCCTCTGGGTTCAGTCTCCAATAACACACACACACACACACACACACACACAAAGTGAGGTAAGGTGAGCCAAAGAAGGCAATGCAATCCGTTTGTTCTCTGACAATATTAATGGAAGATAAAGCTAGGAGGATGAGCTGGGGCTAAATTATAAAACTTTAAATTTCTTGATCTTTATATTAGACAGAGTTGCTATAAACTCTAGTCTAGAATTAGATATACAAAGTCAATACAATTATATGTGCCATTTACAAATTTGGTCTTTAGGAAACATGTAATATATCTAGAAACAAATTCAGCCAGTTCTGAACTTCCTTTTTTTTTTTTGCGGTACCAGGGATTGAACGCAGGGGCGTTCTACCTCCGCACTACACCCCCGGCCCTATTTTTTATACTTTATTTTGAAACCGGGTCTCACGAAGTTGCGGAGGGCCTCACTAAGGAGAGAGAGAGAGAGAGCGAGAGAGAGCGAGAGAGAGCTGAGGCTGGCCGCGAACCCATATCCTCCGGTCTCTGCCTCCCAAAGTACTGGGATTACAAGCGTGCGACACCACACCCGGCTGAACTTCCTAAAGGATGTGAAGGACTAGGATAGAGAGGACATTTCAGGCCTATTCAGACAGTGATTGATTAACATGACTGGGTATAAAAAGTAAATTAACAGGACACAATTGCCGACAGAGAAAAAGCACTGTAATGTGTACAACATTAGAAAGATCAACAAGCCTTGACATTAAGAATACACTGAGCCGGGCATGGTGGCGCACGCTTGTAATCCCAGTACTTGGGAGGCTGAGACCAGAGGATCCGGGTTCGCAGCCAGCCTCAGCTACTTAGTGAGGCCCTCTGCAACTTAGTGAGACCCTATTTCAAAATAAAGAATAAAAAATAGGGCTAGGGTGTAGTTTGGAGGTAGAATGCCCCTGGGTTCAATCCCCAGTACCGCAAAAATAAATAAGAAAGAAAGAAAGAAAGAAAGAAAGAGAGAGAGAGAGAGAGAGAGAGAGAGAGAAAGAAAGAAAGAAAGAAAGAAAGAAAGAAAGAAAGAAAGAAAGAAAGAATAAGCCGGGCATGGTGGCACACGCTTGTAATCCCAGTACTTGGGAGGCTGACACCAGAGGATCTGGGTTCACGGCCAGCCTCAGGTACTTAGTGAGGCCCTTCACAACTTAGTGAGACCCTGTTTCAAAATAAAGAATAAAAAAAATAGGACTATGGGTGTAGCTCGGAGGTAGAATGGCCTGGGTTCAATCCCCAGAACCACAAAATAAAAAAGAAAATAAAGAATAAGCAAGCTGGGCATGGTGGCGCATACTTGTAATCCCAGTACTTGGGAGGCTGAGACCAGAGGATCACAGGTTCGTGGCCAGCCTCAGCTACTTAGTGAGGCCCTCCACAGCTTAGTGAGATCCTGTTTCAAAATAAGAATAAAGCCAGGCGTGGTGGCGCACGCTTGTAATCCCAGTACTTTGGGAGGTGGAGACCGGAAGATCCGGGTTCGCGGCCAGCCTCAGTTCGTGCACACCCGCGAATGCTCTCTCTCCCTATCTCTCTCTCTCTCTCTCTCTCTCTCTCTCTCTCTCTCTACTTAGTGA
>PVJS01061282.1:0-11032 GCA_004027185.1 Glis glis | reverse complement strand
CCGCTGAGGTGGTGCAGAGGCTGCCGAGGTGACGCGCGGGGACGCCGGGGTCTGGTACCTGGCGCAGAGGCCACCGAGGTGAAGCCGAGGCTTGGGGCAGGCGCAAAGGCCCCGGAGGTGAAGCTGAGTCCTGGGGCTGGCGCAAAGGCCCCAGTGGTGAAACCAAGGCTTGGGGCGGGTGCAAAGGTCCCAGAGGTCCAGATTTTATTTCAATGACACACATCAAATTGATTATCTAACAATATCAGTTATAAAATAGTATCAGATAAGAGGAGGAAATCTAAACTGTATTCTGGGTACAGGAAGCCTACTTTAAATAGAAAGATATTGATGAGGGAATAAAAAGGATAGAATAACCCCAAGAAATCTGGAGTGACTGCATTAACATGAGAAATAATATCAAGGCTAATGGTGACTTTAAACACTGGTACAGAGATTAATTCATTAGGAGGAAATGGAATCCTAAATGTTGATGTAACTAAAATCTGTTTCAAAATACATGAGACAAAAATGGATGGAAGTGAAAGGAGAAATTGAAAAATCCCCGATTATATATTTGGGGCTTTATCACTTTCTCTCAGTAATTGATAGAACATGCAGAAAAAAGTCAAAAAATATATAAAATATCTAAAAAAATTAAGAAACTTGATCTATTTTATATTTTTAAAAGACTTCCCAACAATTATGGAATATAATTTATTTCCAAGTGAACCTGGAACATTTACCAATATCAATATTTTGGGCAATGAAAGAAATCTCTACAAATTTAAAAAATAAGAATCATAAAAGTAGAATATCAGATAATAGTGGAATTTAACTAATATAAAAATTTTGTATTATCCCCAACTATATTAAAATTTTAAAATCACACTAATACATAAACCACGGTTAAAGAAAAAATTCATAAGAGAATGTTTAAAAATGTATAGAATGAAGTCAAAGTATAACATTTTAATATGTGGGAAACTTAAAGAGAAATTTAAAGTTTTAAAAATAAAAATGGCTGGGGGTATAGGTCAAAGGTAGAATGGCTGTGGGTTCAATTCCTAGTACCATAAAAAAGAAAAATATGCTAAGTGAAATTAAAAATGTAATAGAAGGCATCAATAGCAGGAAAGATGAAACAGAGGAGAGAATCATTGGGCTCAATGACAGTCTATTAATAAGCTTTTCCATCACTGTAATCAAAATACCCAACAAGAACAACTTAGAGGAGGAAAGATTTATTTGGACCCATGGTTTCTGAGGTTCAGTCCATAGTCAACCAACTCCAAGGCAAAGACCAATGTGGCAGGTTGTGAGGCAGATAAAAGCTGCTGTCCATCATGTATAGAACATAAAAATAATATATCATATACTCTGAGTTTAAGAAAAGATGATGTGGTAGACAATTCTAAGAATGACCCACAATGATGCTTACCATTATATAATCTCATTTTGAGTATGGGTGGAATTTGTGGAAAAGCTATAGCTTTCAATATTGAGTTATTTATATGACAAAAAAAGATTATCCAGGTAAGTTTGGTCTAATCATCTGAACCCTTTAAAGTCAGAGTTTTCTCCAACTGATGATCAGAAGAGGAAGTCAAAGCCAGGTGCAGTGGTGCACACCTGTAAACCCAGTACTTCAGAGGCAGAGACATGAAGATCGCAGGTTCAAGGTCAGTAGTCGTAACTTAGTGAGACCCTGTTTCAAAATTAAGTAATAAAATAGGATTGGGAGGTATAGCTCAGAGGCAGAACACCCCTGGGTTCAATCCCCAGTACCACCGAAAAAGAAGAAGTAAAAGATATCCAAAACATAAAAGATGAAATAAATGTACCATTGCTAGTTGCAAAGATGCAAAGGGCTAAAGGAGAAAAATGGTTTATTATCTTGAGGAACTAAGAGCAGTCCACAGCTATCAACCAGTAAGGATAAAGGGATCTCAACCCTACAGCCACAAGGAACTGAATTTTTCCAACAACCTGAATGATGCTGGAAGTAAATTCTTCTTCTGGACCATGAACTAAGGACCCAGACTTGCACCTTGATTTTATTTTATTTTTTGCGGAACTGGGGATTGAACCCAGCCCTATTTTTTTTTTATTCTTTATTTTGAAACAGGGTCTCACTAAGTTGCAGAGGGCCTCACTAAGTAGCTGAGGCTGGCTGCGAAACTGGATTCTCCAGTCTCAGCCTACCAAGTACTGGGATTACAAGTGTGTGCCACCACGCCCGGCTGCACCTTGATTTTAGACCTGTGAGATACTAAGCAGAGAACCCAAACTCACTCTGCTTAAATTTCTGACATAAAGAACTGAGATGATAAGTATGTGTTGTCTTAATCCACTAAGTGTGCAGCAATATGCTACATAGCTATAGGAAAATAACAAAGATTGTATTGCGATTATTATAGCAAGTTTAGTATATAATAAATGTCCTTTCACTTATAATTACAGAACTATGGTGACTCAAATCAATAGTTGACAAATGATCATATGACCCAAAGTAACTAGCTAAGAATTGACATGATAAAATAAGTTTTTTGGAGAATTTTATAATAACTTTTGTAAAGAAAAGGGACAAAATGTCAGGCTCTATAACATAAAGATTTGATTACCAAATTATCAAATGTGTTTTGGACATTAATAACTTTGCAGTCTATTTATATTATTCGATTACTAGACATGAGACCACATAACATATACATTCATTTTGAGTAAGGTCAAAAAAGACACCCATAGAACTGAGGTGAGATTATAGCTATTGTTCAATATATATTCTAGAGAATTATACACCTTAAATAATGATGAATGGGTTTTACTTAAGGTATAGAAGAGAAACACATAGTCGTCTTTGTGTTGAGCCTTGAACATTTGAAACAGATGCAAAATATATAATAGTAATGGCATAAGTGAGAATGAGACAAATACAATTTTGTTGACTTGACAGCATTGTGCTTTTCTTCTTAATATGTGTGAGGCAGTTAGATGTTATCATTAATAATAAGGGAGGAAATGTGCTGTATTTCAAATCTCTAATGTTTCATAGTTCCCCTCAGTTCTAAATGTTGGACACAGATGCTCTCATTTTCTTCCTGCTAATTCATCTGTACTAGACAGATGTCCCTAAGTTTCTCAGAGCTCTCAGAATTTCTTAATGCTAGGCAATAACACTTGCTTAAAATATTATAAGATGCTAGTAACTTACTTCTAATAAACTTTTTGGTTTTGATAATAAGTCTTTTCCTAAATTTTTAGTAAAAAACTTAAAAATCACAATTTTGAAAAGACAAAATTATAAACTAAAAAAGTGATGAGAAAGAGAAGACTAGGGACAGATAGAGAATAAGGAATGCGTGCTAATGATTTTTAGCTTTATTGTTGGTGTGATAAAAGGATTCTGGAATTAGATATTGATAATATCACACAACTCTGAATAAACTAAAACCCACTGAATTTTCTGCTATAAAATGATAAATTCTATCTCTATAAAAGAGTAAAAATTAGATGTGTAGATTTCTATTTGTAATATATGAACATTTTTTAAAATACCTCTAGCTTTGAATAAATATGGATAATTTAGCAATGAGGATGCCAAAGATGACTGCATCTTTTTCTTTTTGAAATAGTCCACTTTTCTAATTATGACTGTTACATTTTGTCACAAAGAAAGAAATGCCAGAAAAGATTATATAATAAAAAATATGAAGTTAAGCTAGCTCAGCCTTATAAGCCTTATAATTAATTCCATTCAATCAGTGTTCATCCAGTTTTAGTTTTGACAAGCCAGAGATAAACCTACCATTGAATGCATGCATCTTTGCCTATGCTACTAGGATGTGATAGGTCAAAAAACTTACTAAAAGTAGGCCTTGCATTTATTAGATCATCATCTGAGACATTACAATGAGCATGTATAGGACTAATATATACCCGACTCTATAGAGAGAATTTCATTGAGTACTATACTGAATTCATGTCTGTATTTCATCCTCAAAATACTTTATTTTTAACTTTCACTTTGTAGATCTCTTCTGGTTCTGATACATGTTCACAAAATTTATGTCTTGACATCTTTTCTTACTCCATAGGGAGCTGCCTGATTTGACTCCTCTCTGACTAGAAATATAAGTAGTCCAAACCTACTGGCTCTGAATTTGTCACAGTCAGGTAACTACTGCAAAAAGACTGCTCTTAAAATCAACTAAACCTTACTTTTTGTATTTGGTATTGGGGATTGAACTAAGGGACATTCTACCACTGAGCTATACCCCCAACACTTTTTTTTAATTTTGAATTAGGGTCTCCCTAATATGCTGAAGCTGGCCTTAACCTTGCCATGCTCCTCTCTCAGCTTATGTACACAGTACTGGGATTGCAGGCATGCATCACCACACCCAGACTGAACATTACCTTTGTCAGGTATAGACTTAGCTGAAGTTTGCCTGAGATAAAAGTATGAGAAGCATACTCTTGTATTTGGTCACAGAAAAGCCCCACATCCTTTGTTTCAATAGGTGTGTTTCTCAAGAACATCACATCTGTATTAGTTAGCTACTGCTGTGTAACATAATAGCATAAAACTTGGAGACTTGGTGGATTAACATAGCAAACACTATTTCTTAATTTCTGTGGGTTAGGTATCCTAGAATGTAGTTTAGCTAAGTGTTGCTGCCTTAAGTTCTCTTAGAAGTTTGCAATAAAGGTATTGGCTGTGGTTATAATATCATTTGAAGGCTCGACTGAGGGAGGATGTTCCCAGCCTACTCTTGTAGTTGATTCCTACTCCCTTGTGGATTTTTGGATTCAAACATCAATTCCTTGCTTTGTGTTGGCCAGAATCCTCCCTCAATTGCTTGTTTTATGGGCTTCTTTATAAGGTAGGATATAACATGGCAGCTTGCTTTATTAGAGCAAGCAAGAAAAACCAGAGAGAGCATGGGCAAAATGGAAACTGAAGTATTTTTAACATAATCTCAGAACTGACATCCCATTACTTTTCCCCTATTGTATTTGCTAAAGGCAAGTCAATAGGTCTAGCATACACTCAAGATGAGGGGATTATGCAAGGGCATGATTACCAGGTGGTAGAGATAATTTAGAACATTTTAGAAGCAGTCTACCATATTATAACAATTTTCCTACATACCTTATATGCATTCTTGCTATTTAATATTGCTCTTGCTTTTTTTCAACTTTTAAAAGTATATTGCCCCTTTTCTCTCCATCTTGAAATTCTACGTACTGCCTCTTCCAGAAAAGTTTTCCAACTAGTGCATATTGAACTCACTCCTCTGGAGTGAGTTAACCTTGCAATTAACTCCAATTAACCTTGGAAGCAGTACAACTTTTTCTTTTATTGTTTCATATGTATTTGTTTTATTTCCCCAGTTAGATCGGAAGTTACCTGAGAGTTAAATCACATTTGCCCCTTTACTTGTGTATACCATATCTCCTACCAAAGAATTGTACACAAAAGATATGCTCAATCAAAACAGGTTTTATAATAAGTCAAGGAGGAGAATTATATATTAGAATTTCAGAGACGTGCTAGGATGACTGTGTTGTGTTCTTTTTGGGGAGTTGTAATAAATAGCTCCACCATGTATTTACCAGTTTGAGCATGTGCAACAGTTTAAAAACTGAATCTCCCCAAAACCCTTGCGTTGAAGGCTTGGGCACCAGCCCCTGATTCTATTGAGAAGTGGTTGAACAATTAGGAAGTGGTCCTAGTGGAAGGAAGTTAGGTCATTGACCATCAAAGGGGATATTGATATGCTAGCCTCCTTTTCTCTGTGTTTGACTCCCAGCCCAGCAATTTTGCTCCACTATATGTTTCCCACCATGATGTGCTGTCATGCTGTAGGTTCAAAAGCCACAGAACTGACTATGGATGGAAACCTCCAAAACTATGAGCTCAAATAAACCTTTCCTTCTGCTGGGCATGGTGGTGCACACTTGTAATCCCAGTACTTGGGAGGCATCACAGATTTTCGGCCAGCCTCAGCTAATTCGTGAGGCTCTCTGCAATTTAGTGAGACCCTATTTCAAAATAAAGAATAAAAACTAGGGCTGGAGGTGTAGCGTGGAGGTAGAATGCCCCTGGGTTCAATCCCCAGTACCATAAATAAATAAATACATAAATAAATACATAAAAATAAACCTTTCCTTCTTACAAGTTGTTGATCTCTCATATTTTGTCACAGTGATGGAAAGCTAACACAGCATATCAAATTTGGCTTTCTATATACCTGCTTGTAACTAACTGTTTCTACAATTTATGTGGGGTAAAACTTCAGAGTAGCATGAGTGTAGGGAAAGATTTGAATGATCAAGACAAGGAGAATCTAGTTATTAATGATGAATAAATCGATGAATGAGAAGACTAACATGTATTGAGAGACAACTATAGAAGGATCTTGTATTTAGTTACATATTATCGAGTACTCAAAATTCCATTAGATACTATTTCAAACATAAAAAAGCAGAGAATCAAAAAGGAATTTTGAGCTGGGTTCAGTGGTGTATCCCTGTAATTTCATCTACTGGGGAGGGTGAGGCATGAGGATTGTGAATTCAAGACTGGCCGGGCAACAGAACAATACATTCTCAAAAAAAAAAGGAAAAAGGAAGTTTAATAATGTGATCTGAAATGTAGAAAAGTGGTAGAAATGTAAATAAAAAACATTTATAATTATAAAAAGACCCTGCCTTTTCTATAGCACATTGCCGTCTAAGAACGAGAAAAGTAATTCAATATTCTTAATATTCAAACTATTTAATATAATTATTTTACATATGCATGTAATTAGTTTACATATGTATAGTGTTGAAAAGAATTTTTCAATAATTTTCAGGGCATAGCATAGTGGTTATGCTCACAGACTCTAGACCTACAGTGCTTAAGTTGAATTCCATAACACTGTCAATTTCTTAACCTATAAAATGGAAATGATATTATCCCTTACTAGTATCGATGTGAAGATTAAATACTATTTGTAAATCATTTTGGTCAGTTCTTTGCAAATAATGAACATTACAAATGTTACAATATAATTTAATGTAGTATATTATGAGAAGATATGTAGGATCTACTTGTTGACATAGAAGGCTTGGGTTCATAATTTGACTCTGCCATTAACTAGCTTCATGAGTTTTGCTAAGTTATTAAATTCTCTGTGATTTGAGTTTCATAGCTTTTTGTTTTTATTTATTTATTTATTTATTGTGATGCTGGAGAGACTATACAGGGCCTCATATGCCAGGAAATTACTCTACCACTGAACCACATTACTTTTGGAAGGACAGCCATTTTGATGATATTTATTCTGTCAATCCAAGAGCATGGGAGATCCTTCCACCTTCTAAGATCTTCTTCAATTTCTTTCTTTAAGGTTTTTTTAATTTTCATTGTAGAGGTCTTTTACCTCCTTGATTAAGTTTATTCCTAAGTATTTTTTTAGGTTATTGTGAGTGGAAATGTTTTCTGGATTTTTTTTTTTTGGTGGATTCATGGTTGGCATATAGAAAAGCTTCTGATTTTTTAGATTGATTTTACATCCAGACACTTTGCTGAATTTGTTAATCAGTTCTAAAAGTCTTTTGGTTGAGTTTATTGGGTCTTCTAAGTATAAAATCATGTCATCTGCAAATAGAAATAGTTTCAGTTCCTCTTTTCCTATTTGTACTCCTTTGATTTCCTTCTCTTGCCTTATTGCTCTGGCTAGAGTCTCAAGTATTATATTGAAAGGAGTAGTGATAGTGGACATCCTTGTCTTGTTCCTGATTTTAAATGGAATTCTCATGGTTCTTCCCCATTCAATATGATGTTAGCTGTTGGTTTATTGTATATTGTGTTTATGATGTTGACGTAAGTTCTTCTATTCTGATTCTCTGCAGTGTTTTTAGCATGAATGGGTGTTGGATTTTATCAAGTGCTTTTTCAGCATCTGTTTAAATGATCATGTGATTTTTGTCCTTAGTTTTTTTTATGTGGTGAATGACATGGATTTTTTTTCAGAGGTTGAACCAGTCTTTCATCCCTGGGATTAACCCAACTTCATTGTGGTGTATAATTTTCTTGATGTGCTTTTGAATGGGCATTGCTAGTATTTTCTTTAGAAGATTTGCTTCTAAGTTCATCAACAATATTGGTCTGTAGTTTTCTTTTCTTGAGCTATTATTATTTGGTTTTGGTATTAATGTGATGCTGGCTTCATAGAATGTGTTTGGGAGTGTCCCGTCTCTTTCTATTTCATGGAATAGGTTGAGAAGTGTTGGGATTGGATCTTCTATAAAGGTTTTATAAAATTGGGCTGGGAAACCATGTGGACCTGAGTTTTTCTTTGATGGTAGGCTCTTGTTTTTTCTTGCTTGCTATTAATCAGTTTAAATGTTCTTTATCTTCTTGATTCAATTTAGGAAGGTTGTATGTGTCTAGAAATTTGTCAATTTCTTCTAGGTTTTCCATCTTGTTGGAATATAGTTTTTCAAAGTAGTTTCTGATGATCCTCTGAATTTTCATGCTGTCTGTGGTAATATCACTTTTTTCATCTCTTGTTTTATTAATTTTGGTTGATTCTCCCTATCTTTTGGTTAGATTGGCTAGTGCTTTATCTATCTTGTTTATTTTTTTTAGAATCCAGCTTTTGGTTTTGTTGATTTATTTTTGTACTTTTTTGTTCTCTATTTCATTGATTTCTGTTCTGATTTAATGATTTCTTATCATCTACTGGCTTTGGGGTTAGACTGTTCCTGCTTTATAAGGGTTTTGAGGTGTGTCATTAGGTTGTTTATTTGGTGATTTTCTGTTCTTATGTGAGCACTCAATGCTATGAATTTTCCTCTTAATACTGCCTTCAAGGTGTCCCAGAGATTTTGATATGTTCTCTGTTTTCATTTGTTTCTAGGAATTCTTTTTATGTTTCCCCTTATTTCTTTTATGACCCATTCCTCATTCAGCAGTGTGGTATTCATTCTCCATGTATTTATGGAATTACTCTGGGTGTTCTTATTGTTGATTTCTAATATCATTCCATTATGGTCTAAAAAGATGCAGGGAATTATGTCACATTTTGTTTTAATTTGCTAGTGTTTGCTTTGTGGCCAAGGATATGGTATATTTTGGGGAAGTTTCCATGAGCAGCTAAAAAGAATGTGTACTCAGCTGTAGATGGATGGAATATTCAGTATATATCTAGTAGGTCCATCAAATGCACAACTAAGCAAAAAATAACAAACACTACCTCAAACAGAAATTACAACTTAAAATGTTAGGAATTAAAAATCATTTCTCAATAATTACAATGATATCAATGGCCCAACTCCCCAATTAAAAGACATAAAGTGGTAAAATGGATTAAAGTTCATAATCCATCTATATGCTGTCTGCAAGAAACATACCTTACAGTTAAAGATACTGACAAACTAAAGGTGAAGGGATGGAACAAGGTAATCCATGCTAATGGAATCCGAAGACAAGCAGGGATAGCTACTCTCATATCAGACAAAATAGACTTCAAGCCTCAACTTATCAGAAGAGATAAAGCAGGTCATTTTTTACTAGTAAAAGAACAATCCAACAAGAGGATATAATGATTGTCAACATTAATGCTCCGAACATAGGTGCAACCACATTTATAAAACAAAGTCTTCATGACATTCTCACAAAGATCCCAACATAATGATATTGGGAGACTTCAAAACTCCTCTCACACCACTAGACCGATTTTCCAGAAAAAAGATCAGCAAAAATGTCTCAGATCTAAATAACACCACAAACCAAATGGACCTACTAGATGCAATGACATTCTAATGCTCAGCTACAACCAAAACACTTTTATATTTTTAAATTTATTTTTTATTTTTAATTTTTGGTACCAGCAATTGAACTCAGGGGCATTCTATCTCTGTACTCTATCCCCAGCCTAGAACTGCATTTAAATATCATTCAAATAGATGCAGTGGTGGGAGCCTATAATCCCAGAATTTGGGTTCAAGAGAGAGGAGGATCACAGGTTGGAGGTCAGCCTCAGGAATATAGGGAGACCCTGTTAAAAATAAAACTTAAAAAGTGTTGGGCGTACAGATATGAAGTAGAATGTTTCCATGTTCAAACTGAGTACCGAAAAATAAAATAAAATTCAATTCTACAATTTGAAATTGGTTTCATATTACTGATATTAATTAATTTCAACATATCACCAACATTGCTTCTTAATTCCACCAAATCAGTCTTCTTGCCCTGTGTACCTCAATACTATTATTCCTTGTTTGTTAAGGGGGATTGAACACAAGGGCATTCTAACTCTGAGTTACAAACCAGCCCTTTATATATTTTATTTTTATTTTTTATTTTTAATTTTTAGTACTGGCAATTGGATTCAGGTGCCTTCTACCCCAGAGCTCAATACCCTTCCCATTTTTATCTTTTATTTTGAAGCAGGGTCTCCCTAAGGTCCTGAGGCTAGCCTGGAACCTGCCATCCTCCTGTGCCAGCCTCCCAAATACTAGTACTACAGACCTGCATCACCAAGCCAGGCTTAGAACTACATTTAAAATCTCATAACTGCTAAGTGAGGTCGTGGGAATTTGTAATCCCAGTACTTGTGAGGTTTAGACAGGAGGATTGCATGTTCACAACCAGTCTCAGGAATTTAGGGAAATCCTGTTACAAAATAAAATTTAAAAAGTGTTGTGAGTGTTGCTCAGAAGTAGGATGCCACTAGGTTTATCCAGAGTACCAAACAATAAAATAAAATCCCATTGTGCAATCTGAAATTGGATCCATCACCAGCCAATTTTAAGATATTTTTTATTGAATCAGGATCTCCCAAAGATGCTGAGGCTGTCCTGAAACATTCCATTTTCCTGTGACAGCCTTCCAAATACTGAGATTACAGACATAAACCAGGAAGCCTGATTTAGAACTACATTTAAAATTCAATCACATCCAGGTGTGGTGACCCATTCTTATAATCTCAATATTTGGAAGGCTGAGAAAAGAGAATCACAGAATTGAGAACAGCCTCAGCCACTTACCAAGATC
>PVJS01061281.1:0-11031 GCA_004027185.1 Glis glis | reverse complement strand
ACACACACACACACACACACACACACACACACACACGCCCCTCAGAGCACCTCACCCTCTGGTGGCTGAGAAGGTACTCCGACACCCTCATAGAGGAGGACACTGGCTCACAGAGCCTAACCAGATGGTATCGAGTCATCTCGGCATAAGAGGATGAGCTGAGATTTTTAAATCAGGATGCTGGCAGGTTGCCAAATCCCAGGCAATGGTCTGGCTAATAGATTTTCCTTTTTGGAAACAAACAAATCACCTTTTTAAATAGAAACAACGGGATGACACCACGTGTGAAGCGAGAGATGCTTCCTTCTGAACAACAATGAAAATTATGGTTTTATTTCTTATAACAAAATAATATGCAATTTTTTTGTGTGTGTGGTATTGAGGATTGAACCCAGGGACATTCTACCTCTGAGCTACACCCTAAGCCCTATTTTTTATTCTTTATTTTGAAACAGGGTCTCACTAAATTGTGGAGGGCCTCACTAAGTAGTTGAGGCTGGCCTCAAACCTATGATCCTCCTGTCTCAGCCTCCCAAGTACTGGGATTTACAAGCGTGCACCACCACGCCAGGCTATGAGATTTTCTTTGGGTAGAAAAATTTGACATGCAGACAAGCCAGAGGGAGGTAAGGAAGACCAGCTATGTTCCTACGACCAGCAGAGAAGACTGCTATCACTTTGCTGGGAGCTGCTTCCCAGTTCTCCAGGTGGTACAATGGCCTTGATGCATAACCCACCAGCTTTGGACAGGGGGCTTGGGAATATTACCGCCAGAGAAGACACTCTAGGAATATACAAGTTGGGTTGACCGAATGTAGATATCACCTTGAAGATAGACAGGTTCCCTTTGGGGACTAGGAAGCCTTTTTTCTTTCTCCATAGACTGTGCCCTTTTCTTCTAGAAGTTATCACCATGGTGTTAAGTAACAATGGTCAACAGAGCCTGATGTTGCAGACTTTCCAGACGAGCAACTGGAGCAGCCTGTCTATACAGTCTCAGTGAGTAGATGAAAGGAAGGGATACTGGGGACCACACTTCAGTTTTCTTACAGGATTTTAAAGAGTGGGACATTAGTAAGTTTGAGAAGAAGTCTGAGAATTTGGTTTTCTGTGAAGGCTGTCATCCTTCTAGAATGCCCTGATGGCTTGAGACTCCAAACACTTGGATGGTGACTAATTCACTAATTGTTCAACTATTAATTACGCTTTCAAAGCTTCAGTCAGGAAGTGGAACACGTTCTCTGAGGGGGGATGGTGGGAGGCAGAGAGGCCAGGTGAAATTCACCCTTAGGAAGTGGGGGGTGGTTGGCCACAGACTCCGGAGGCACTGGAGAGAACTGTGTGAAATTCCAGGGATGGGCCTCGTGATGCCCCTGCTTCTGGCTTGTTACTTACTCCCTGGAGTTTAGCAGGGTAGCCCTTGAACCCTAAAAGCTAGAGCCCTCATAGTCAGACCCAGCAAGGAGGAGACAGAGCCCCACCCTGCAGCCAGTCCTTTAGGAAGAAGATCTTGAGAGTGGCAGCTCTAGAAGAGACCAAAAGGCTGTAGGGATGCTTGGATGAAGAAAGGCAGATGAACATGGCGGCTGTCTTGTGGCCTCGCCCTCTGGGAGGTTCCACACGGGGGTTTCTGCAGTGGGTGTCCGGGATTCCTCACTATGATGTTTGCTCTTGAGTCCTGAGCCAGCTCAGGAGCAAATGTTCTCCCGGGGCCTCCAATCCTAGCTGGGGGCATGTGCAATACTTATGGGAAGCTTAATATGTCGCTCAGCCTGCCAGGCCTCTTCACCCTGCAGTGGGTGAAGAATGGTCCATCCAGTTCAATGCAATGCACCCACGGTAAGTGAGTGCACGCACCCACGGTTAAGTGAGTGCACGCACCCACAGTAAGTGAGTGCATGCACCCACGGTAAGTGTGTGCATGCACCCATGATGTGTCTACCAATGTGCCAAGTATTGTACTAGTGAACAAAATAAATCTAAGACTTGCATTCTGCCCTCAATGGTATCGCCAGCTCCTTGGGACAAGAGACAAGGGAGCTCATGCACGGAGGTTAATTGAGTTAGCGACTTCTCAGCAGAAAAACCTGGAATAGCTTCTTCTGCTTGTCTCTTTTATTCACCTGGAATATTGGGTAGAGGAGGAGGGGGCCTGCATACATTCGTAGTCAGATGTTATAAAGTTCAGGTCCTCATCTTTGCTTATCTAGATTATTGGAACAGATTGTTAAAAGCGATTTTCCAAGTAGGACAAAAAGAATGATAGAAAATATCAGTGAGCATTGCATGTAAGAGCTATTTGATGAAACTTTTGTTAGGTGCCTATAGATTTTAGGTAATAATGGCTTCCTCTGAGTCTCCAATAAAATATAAAGACTAAAAAGCAGATAGTGCGAGTTAGTAGTCTTTATGAAGTGAGAGGTAGTGAGCTTTGTAAATGCCAAACCGATCCGACATACTATTGCTTAAAGCCTTTCCGAGGTGTCCACGGCCCTCAGGTGTAGACTCGGTGAGGCCTGATTCACCTTCTTGCCAAGCGAGGCTGTCCATCTCCCTGCTTCCCCCTCTGCCCCCTGCACCTGCTTCCCCCTACTCTCCTCAGGGACTCACCTCACGGGTCACTTTCCCCAAGAGGCCTTGTTTTACAAGCAATACATTCCACAGTCCAAATATCTTTGGGAAATCTGATAAAGCAAAGCAGAATAGAGTTCTACATGACAGAATATTTTTGGGTTTTTAATTTGCAAATGTACTTGTAATTACCAAATGAGGGTTGGGAAATAGAGTGTCCAGTGTTTTCCAAACTTCAATGCCCGATGAACCCTTCTGTTTCTGCCCCAGCACATTCTTTGGGAATCTTGGAGCTCATTCATTTCCGAGGTGCTCACATTGGAGTCTGTGCCAGTTGAGAGAAGGTGCGTGGTCATTTGGGGTGATGAGATGGCGTGCAATTTGCAGAGATGGTGAGCAGCTGGACGGAGTTAGCTTGTCCAGGAGCTGGGGGCAGGGTTGGGAGCCAACTTGGCCCCATTGACCAGAAGGATGGGAAATATTGAACTTGAGGAAAGGCAGTAGCTATTTTTTTTCTTTTGTTTTTGGTACTGGGGATTATTTTTTATTATTTTTATTTATTTATTTATTTTTAAATTTATTTTATTTATTTATTTTTTGCGGTACCGGGGATTGAACGCAGGGGCATTCTACCTCCGCGCTACGCCCCCGGCCCTATTTTTTATACTTTATTTTGAAACCAGGTCTCACGAAGTTGCGGAGGGCCTTACTAAGGAGAGAGAGAGAGAGAGAGAGAGAGAGAGAGAGAGAGAGACAGGGAGAGAGAGAGCAAGAGAGCTGAGGCTGGCCGTGAACCCGGATCCTCCGGTCTCCGCCTCCCAAAGTACTGGGATTACAAGCGTGCGCCACCATGCCCGGCTTGGTATTGGGGATTAAACCCAGGGGTATTCTACCTTTGAGCTGCACCCTCAGCTCTTTTTATTTTTTTTTATTTTGAAACAGGGCTCACTAAGTTGCTGAGGCTTGCCTTGAACTTGTGATCCTCCTATTTCAGCCTCCCAAGTACTGGGATTACAGGCGCCCAGCTGGCAGTAGGTATTCTTTAAGAGGAACAAGGAACTTTGACTGGCATGACTGGCACCTTCATGCCCATACCTTTTCTTTTTCCTTTTTTCGTGATGCTGGAGATTGAACCCAGGGGCATTCTGCCTCTGAGCTATACCCCCAGTCCTATTTTACTTACTTACTTTATTTATTTATTTTGTGGTACTGGGGATTGAACCCAGGGGCATTTTACCTCTGAGTTACACCCCCAGCCCTATTTTTTTATTCTCCATTTTGAAACAGGGTCTCACTAAGTTGCAGAGGGCCTCACTAAGTAGCTGAAGCTGGCCGCCAACCTGCGATCCTCCTGTCTCAGCCTACCAAGTACTGAGATTACAAGAGTGTGCCACCGCTGAAGCTGGCCGCCAACCTGCGATCCTCCTGTCTCAGCCTCCCAAGTACTGGGATTACAAGAGTGTGCCACCATGCCCGGCTTCACTTTGCCATCTTCTGTTGGTCAAGGTAGTCAAGGTAGTCATCTCAGACTGGAGGGGAGGGGACACAGGGCCGCCGACACGCATTTTGGTTCAACTTAAAGGCATTTTTCAGCCATGGGCTGAATTATCTGGGTGATTTGTGCCACTTTTTGTGGGTAGACACAGCCTGAGGGAGGATGTGGACTTGAGGACCCAGCAGGCGCCATCTCTGTCTAAAAATCAGCGTGTCCAGTTGGTTTCAAAATCTGATGTGCAAGTTCAAGCCTAGCCCTGCCTATGACTCACAGGGGTGTTGTGTGTCCTCTAACACAGGGCTCAGTACAAAGGGCACAGCTGTGACCCCCAGGGAGGCATGATCACTGGCTGATAAGTCTGTCCCAAGTGACTGTCCAAATATCGGTGTGTTTTAGCGTTCTCCCCTGTTGCCATGGTTATAGGTGAAAAGTTAACAATCAACGAGAACTCACCGCCATCTGTGTCCCCATCTTCTTTTTAAAATCAAATACACACACAAATTCTGAAGATTAAGTTTAGAAATTTAGATTACGGGTTTAAAATGCAGAAAAATTTTTCCTCAGCCCTCTAAGCAGGAACATGGCTTGCTCCCTTACCTCCTCCTTTCTTCACCCCTACCTGCACAGAAATTGTAACATTGCATTTTTTTTAATTTTTTGTGGTACTGGGGATGAAACCCAGGGGCATTCTACCTCTGAGCTACACCGCACAGTATATTTATTCTTTACTTTTAAAACAGGGTCTCACTAAGTTGCAGAGGGCCTCACTAAGTAGCTGAGGCTGGCTGCAAACTTGTGATCCTTCTGTCTCAGCCTACCAAGTACTGGGATTACAAGCGTGCGCCACCACACCTGGCAACATTGCATTTTTTAAAAGTCCATAAACCTGACTTTCTATGATCGTGTATTTATTATTCTTTAGGTCTTTGCATAGGTGTTTCCCCAATTGTTTTTTTAATTATTTTTCCCAATCACTTTTGCTTTATGGAATTTCACAAACATATTAGCAAACAATAATAACAGAAAAAAGAGAACAGTGAAATTTATTTTTCATTTATAATTTTATTGGTGCACTGAAATTATACAACATAGTGAGATTGAAAGTGATACATTTAGGGAATTAGAAACTCTTATACGCTATTGATGGGACTGTAAATTAGTACAAGCATTATGGAGATCAGTGTGGAGGTTCCTCAGAAGACCGGGAATGGAACCACCATATGACCCAGCTATGTCACTCCTGGGTATCTTTCCAAAAGAATGAAAATCAGAGTACTACAGCAATACTTGCATACCCATGTTTATTGCAGCACAATTCACAACTGCCAAATTGTGAAACCAACCTAGGTATCTGTCAACACATGAATGAATTAAGAAAATGTGGTGTATGCACACGATGGAGTTTTACTCAGTCATAAAGAAGAACAAACTTATGTCATTTGTAGAAAAATGAATGGGACTTGAGAATATTATGCTAAGCGAGATCAGCCACTCTCCAAAAGTCAAGGGTTCTATGTTTTTTCTCATATGTGGAAGCTAGAGAGAAAATAGGAAAGAAAAGGGACTTTAGGTAAAGGAGGAGAGAGACCAGTAGAATAGTGGAAGGGGATGGGGGGGGGAGAGGAAGGGGTAAAGAAGGTTTGAGGAAGGAAACAGAACAAATAATGTTACGTTCATTTATGAAGGTGTTACTACCAGTCTCACTAACATGTATGGGGAGAGAGGGAGGGGGCAGGGTGGGGTCTGGAGAGGACAAGTGAAATTTAGAAAAAAATGATATCAAAAGCAACTGGTTTAAGCCAGAGCTTGGTGGTGCACGCTTGTAATCCCAGTACTTGGGAGACTGAGACAGGAGGATCAAAGGTTCATGATCAGCCTCAGCTACTTTAGTGAGACCCTGTTTCAAAATAAAGAATAAAAATAGGGCTGGGGGTGTAGCTCGGAGGTAGAATGCTCCTGGATTCAATCCCCAGTACCGCAAACAATAAAATAAAATAAAATAAAATAAAATAAAATGCAACTGGTTTAAAGCATTATGTCAATTAACCTTCATGGGGATCAATTATACCTTTTATACACTTCTTCTTTTAGCATATTTATTGAGCCCTTATATGTTAGGCACTGGAGACACATTGAGTGGATACAGCTTATAAGAAAAGGAGACTAGATACTAATAATACTAATAATAGGAAGCATGTCTCATACTTACTAGAAGCTGCTACGGTTTGGATGTATCCCTCCAAAGTTTATGTGTTGGAAACTTAATCCCCAAATTCATACGTTAATGGCATTTGGAGGTGGGGCCTCTGGGAAGTGGTTAGGATTGGAAGAGCTCATGAGGGTGGGCCCCATGATGACAGTAGTGACCTTATAAAGAGGAAGAGAGAGCCCAGCTAGCACCCTTGCCCTGTCTTGCCATGTGGCACCCTCCGCCATGTTGTGATGTAGCAGGAGGGCCCTCACCAGAGTGGGCAGATGCTCTTGGACTTCCAGCCTCCAGAACTGTGTGGCAAATTTCTGTTCTCTGTAAGTTACCTAGCCCCAGGTACTTCTTTATAGCAAGAGAAAATGAACTAACACAGATGCCAAGTAAAATCCTTTCATTCTCATTGCAACTGTATGAAGTAGTTTCTACCTAAAGCTGCATTTTACTTAGAAGAAAATGGCACATGCTGGGTGTGGTGGTGCATGCCTGTAATCCCAGTACTTGGGAGGCTGAGATTGGAGGATCGCAGGTTCAAGGACAGCCTCAGCAAGTAATAAGACTCATCAGCCTAGCAAGACCTGTTTCAAAAAATAAAAACAAAATAGGGCTGGGGGGTGTAGCTCGGAGGTAGAATGCCTCTGGGTTCAATCCCTGGTACCAAAAAAAAAGAAAAAAAAAAAAAAGAAGAAGAAGAAAATGGAGGCACAGAGAGGCTAAGTAACTTGTCCAAGATCTCACAGTTAGTAGCAAGAGAGAGGATTTGATCATAAGCAGTCTGGGTTAAAACAGAAACAACAACAACAACACAAGAAATTTGTGCTCCTAACCTCTATGATACATTGCCTCTGGTTAATCCAATAGTCTCAAAAAATATATAACAGACTCTGGTCTGTTCCCTGGAATCGAGAAAGCCATGAGAGGATAAATGGTAACGGGGGATTCAGCTAGAGGCAGGCTCCCCTGAGGATGCTCCTGTGAATCTCTGTTTATCGCCAAGAATAAAGTTCTTATAAAATTGCATTATGCAGTTAATATTTATTCTGTGTCATATGCTAGCTATGACTTAAGTTTTTCATTATTAACTTATTTTATTTTCACAGTGTCCTTCTGAGATGGGTACAGTAACCTCCCTCTTTATTATATGGAAAAAAAAAACAAAGGCCCAGAGGGATAAGGAGCTTGCCCAAGACCACACAGCCAGAAAGCTTCAAGTCAGCACCTGGACCCGAGCCCACTCCCTTAAGACCTGCTGCTTGTCTAATGAAAGCAAAGGGCAGAGCTGGAGACGGGAGGCCCACGTGATCCCACTGCCCAAAGACGCTCACTCTGGCTTTAAAGACTGATTCCCAGTTACGAAAGGACCAAGCAACGAGGCCAAAATTATGGGTCAGACCAACTTCTGAGGTGGTAACAACATTAAAACCAAAATTTAAAAAGAAGCAACTTGGTGCAATATCCTGTCTGGCACAGCTGTGCTACCTCCGCTGACGATGGTGGACAGTCCAGAGGCCAAGGCTGAGGGATGAACGTCGCTTGCTTGAAATCAAATGACCAGGTCCACTTTGTAGAAAGTCAAAGTTAAGGGAGACCTTTCCTTTCTACATAGGCTGTGTGTGTGTGTGTGTGTGTGTGTGTGTGTGTGTATTGTACTGGGGATTGAACCCAGTGGTATTCTACCTCTGAGCTATACACCTCCAACCCTTTATATTTTTTATTTTGAAACACTGTCTTGGTAGGTTGCTGAGAGTCTAACAAAGTTACTGAGGCTGGCTGGCCTCAAACCTGCAATCCTCTTGTCTCAGCCTCCCAATTACTGGGATCACAGGTGTGCGCCATCACGTCCAGTTTACATAGGTTTGGAGACTGAACTACAAATCAAATGACTCCTCCCAGTGATAAGTACTGTGATTAAAGCCACAGGGTGCAGCCAGGAGGTGGTTGGTGGTCTTCATAGTCCCCCGTTCCGTGTGAGGCACACTGAGGCCCCATAGTTTTTGATGGAGATTAGCATTTCTGGGATTATGCATATGTCCATCAAAGCATCTAGCAAACTTGTAAATCAGGATTTCTCAAAAAAAAAAAAATTTTTTGTGGTACTTGGGATTGAACCCAGGGGCATTTTACCTCCCAAGCTACATACCCAGCCCTATTTTTTAGTCTCTATTTTGAAACAGGATCTCACTAAGTTGCAGAGGGCCTCACTAAGTAGCTGATCCTCCTGTCTCAGCCTCCCAAGGACTGGGATTCCAAGTATGTGCCCCCACGCCCAGCTAGGAATTCTCAAATTTTAACATGCATATGAATTGCTATAGTTTGGATCTTAAATGTCCCTTAAAGGTCCATGTAGTGAAGCTTTGGCCCCTAGTTTGGTGCTCTTGGGAGGTGGTGGAAACGTTAAGAGCCTAGGCCTTGTGGGAGGTATCAAGTCATTGGGGGGGCATGTCTTGAAAGGCATAGTGGGACCCTGGCACCTTCCTCTCTCTTTTTTTTTTTCATGTCCTAGCCATGAGGTGAGTAGCTTTGCTCCCTCACAGGCTCTAAAACTGTGACCCCAAATAAACCTTTTCTCTTATTAAGTTGATGATCGCAGGGATCTCTTATAGTGACGGAAAGCTGACTAACAAATGAGTCATTCCCAGTCTTGTTAAAATGCAGATCTGATAGAGAATGTCTGGGGCAGGGCCTGGGACTGTGCATTCCTAACAAGCTTCCAGGTGATTCTGCCAGTCCTTGAACCGTACAGTGAGGTTGTATACATTTATTAGTGTATTTATTTTGGACCAAATGGACGCCCTCCCCTTGACGTCCCATCCTGTCCTTTGTGGGCTGTTTTAGATGGTTGGTACTTGCTCCAGCCAGCTTCTGTTCTGGGGCGATCACTGCCAACTTGGGGGTTCAGAAGAGACTGGAAGGGGCCTGCATCGCCAGCTTGATGTTTTCTTTCTTTCTTCCTTTCTTTTTTGCTGTACTGGGGATTGAACCCAGGGGCATTCTACCTCCGAGCTCCACCCCCAGCCCTATTTTTTGTTCTTTATTTTGAAACAGAGTCTCACTAAGTTGCAGAGGGCCTCACTAAGTAACTGAGGCTGGCTGCGAACCTGCAATCCTCATGTCTCAGCCTCCCAAGTACTGGGATTACAAGTATTTGCCACCACGCTCGGCCGGCTTGATGTTTTCTGTGTGCTTTTAGGCAGGGGTCCTTGGAGAGTGAGCTCATAAACGCTCATGCCGACTTCCCCTAGGAAGACCCTAAGCTCAGAAGTTCTGTCTCCCCCACCGCACTCCATGGCTGTCCACGGTCCTCAACCCTTCTCTGCTTTGCGGTTCTGATCTCTCCTCCCTCTTTACTGGAAACCTGAGGTCTGTCTTCCATCTCTCTTTTAGACTTATAATATTTTCACATCACTACTTTCTTCTTTACCCTATTCACCTATTCTAAGCTTTATCCATTTGTATCCTCTTTCTCGGGTGAGAAGACTAATCCCTCAGTGAGCTCTGGTTTCCCTCCCTCCGCTCCTCCTCTGAGATGGGACCACACCTGCTGCTGTTTTTTTCTTGTATATTTAGTACCCTCCCTTTCCCCTTTTCTTTTCTCTCTTCCCACTTGCTCAGTTTTCACTTTTCTTTCCTAAATTTCTACTAAGGACGCTAAAAACGTCTGCCCAAGTAGAGAGAATTGCATCATGAATTCCCATTTTCCCATCAACCAACTTTGGTCGATCTCACAGTTTCCCATTTTGGAATTCTTGCTTTCTTGGAAACACCCTCCCTTGGCTCTACTCCTTCCCTCAACTACCACCTCACGTCTTGGTTTCCTTTTGTGGCCAGGCCCCTCTCTCCGATCCTGGAGATCAGAGAGGGCGTTCCACTCTAAGTTGCTGACCTCTTGCCGCGGGGTTCCTGTTCTGGTCTCCCTACGGAAAGCTTGTGGGCGCCACTATCCATTACTGAACCCCCGTGGCCACATCCTACACTCCGTTCCTCTTTGACCTCTCTGAAGAGGTTCACTCTTTCTGAGGCCCTCCTCTCTGAGCAGCTGGAATCAACACTGTTTCTCCATGGAAGGACTTTGGAGGTCAACTCTCTGGAGCTTACTCTGGGACTTTAAGGGCCATATCTATTTTTTTTTCAAACTTATCACTATGTCAGAACCTTTAATCTTACCTCTGCCCTCGAAGTGCAGATGGGACACTCCTTCAAGATGATGACTGTACCTAGTGGAAATGTAGAGTCTGGTGCCTTCTCTTAATCCAGCATCATAAAATATTAACTGATAATGGTGATGACGGTGATAATGACTGCCCCTCACATACCACTATAAAACGGGACTGTGGAAAATACAAGAATGATCACTCATCTACTCCTTGAACCCTTCGTTTTGATTACGATCCTCCTGTCTCAGCCTCCTAAGTACAGAGATTACAAGCGTGTGCCACCATGCCCGGCTTCTTTTAAATGAACAGCTTTGTCCAACATTTTGAATAGTCCAGACAAAACCACATTGTGGTCAACCGAGGCTCCGGGTCACAGCATGAGTCGGCTGGCGCTGGGTATGTGTGTGGCTGTCTTTCTGCCCTCAGTGTGCACTTGCAGCACCACCTCACTCAATCCTGCAGTGGGGTTGGCCAGCCAGGCAGGTATTATTATTATTATTATTATTATTATTATTATTATTATTTTTGCGGTACCGGGGATTGAACCCAGGGGCGTTCTACCTCCGCGCTATACCCCTGGCCCTATTTTTTATACTTTATTTTGA
>PVJS01061280.1:0-11033 GCA_004027185.1 Glis glis | reverse complement strand
TAATGGAGGAAAAATGGCAGTGGAGCCAGGGAGGTGGTCTAGGGGAAAGGGGGGGATAGAGAATCAATGAGAGAATCACTTTCAATGATATTAAATACATATGTGAGAATATCAGTGTTAATCTCAATATCCTGTATGGGGGAAGGGGGAGTGGGGAGGGAGCTGGAAGAAAGCCCACCAAGTGCTGTGTGCATGTATGTCACTATCACTATGAACTACATTATGATATAATGCACCAATAAAAACATAAGAAAAGAAAGGAAAATTGTACCTACATTTATTCTTTCAAACACACTTTGCAACCTTTCAGCATTATGTGCATTATATAAACAAAGCATCCCTAAATATAGCATGTGATATAAAACATCTTTTAAAATTAATCACCTGTAATCCCAGTACTTGGGAGGCAGAGTCAGGAGGATCACAGGTTCAAGGCCAGCCTCAGCAACCTAGCAAGACTCTCAGCAACCTAGCAAGACCCTGTCTCAAAAGAAAAAAAAGGCTGGGGGTGTGGCTCAGAGGTAGAATGCCCTTGTTTTCAACCTCTAGTACCACCAATTAATTAATTAATTAAGTTAGTTTATCAACTAGAAATAACTTGAACCCACAGGCATTCTTCCTCTGATCTATACCCTAGCCCTTTTATTTTTTAAATTTTGAAACAGGATCTCACTAAATTGCTGAAGCTCCCAAGTACTGGGATTATAGGCATGAGCCACTGTGTCCAACTAATTTTAACTTTTATTTAAATTATACTACAGGGTTTGTGAAACCATAGCCCATAGGTCAAACTCAGCTTGCTACCTGTTTCTGTAAATAGTTTTATTGAAACACAGCCATGCTCATTTATTTACATATTGTCTAAGGCTACTATTACACTTTAGCAGCAGAATGAAGTAGTTGTCCAGAAACTGTACAATTCATAATTTTTACCTAGTCACCTACTGTGCAAATGGCATAACAGAACTTCTTGCTCCTATCTAACTGTAACATAGTACTCATTGATCAATTTTCCCCATCCCTCCCCCACAATACACTCTCTCCATCCTCTGGTAACCATCATTCTACTCTCAGTTTCTATGAGATCAATTTTTTTAGATTCCACATATGTGAGAGATCACATGGTACTTATCTTCCTGTGCCTGAGTTATTTGCCCTAACATAATTGTAATAGTTTGTAAATAGAATGCCCCCCTATCCCTCATGTTAGAAGCAGGGCTCAGTTATAATCTCAGCAGTGGATAAATCCATTGTAATGATTTATCTGAGTGGTGGACCAGGCAGGTAGGGTGTGTCTGTAGGAGGTGGATGCCTGGTGCTGCAGCCTTGGGGATTATATATGGTTCCTCCTCCCTCCTCCCCCTGATCGCTCTCTTGTGTCTGGCCTCCATGATGTGAGAGTGAAGCTTTGAGCTCTCCCTCTCTTCACTTCCTGCAACCATGCCCTGAGATCCATGGTCCCTGGCCTCACATGGACTGAACTGTGAGAAAAATAAATCTTCCTTCCTCTAAGTTGTATGGTCATATCTTTTATATTGAGAATGCTGACTAATACAGAAAATAGTACCAGAGGAGTGGGGTCACTGCTATATCTAAGCCTGATCATGTGAACTGTGAGTCTCTGGAACAGTTTTGTGAGAGGAAATTGGAAGGGCCAGACTGTGGCTAGAAAAGTGGATGGTAGAGACTGTGCTCAGGAGATTTTTGAGGGCAAAGAGGACTCCATAGGAAAATGGAGTAGAAGCCACATGTGTTACATTTTACCAAAGAACTTATTGGCATTTTTCCCATGTCCTGAAACTTTGTGTGAGGTCGAATGTAAAGATGAACTGATTAATAAATTGGTGGAGAAAATCTCAAGATATCAACATATCCAAACTGCATTGTGGATATTGATGTCCATGTTCAGCAAATTATACACTGAATTTCAGTAGCGGAAAGTAAAAGCAGACTTTATAGATTTTCAGTTTGGCCAGAAAGGTGTGTGTAAAACTGGGGTCCAGAGAGATGATGTTGTGGAAGAAAGTAAGATGGCTAAAAGGAAGGAGGAAGTGGTGGCCATGATGGGGGTGGGGTCAGCAATTGCCATGATGCAGGCAGCAGATGGAGTTGGGGCCAGCGGTGGGCCAGATGGAGCAGGCCCAGCAGCTGTGATGAAAAGAGCCCAGTGGCGGTAACTAAAGAGATCGTGACTACCTGTCCTGCGGGTGGTTGATCTTGGTGCTCACATAATGCTAGCTTTGAGGGGAAAAAGGGGGTCATAGAGGCTTCTCCCCAGATTTCAAAGTTAGGCCTGGGAAGCCAGGCAATGTGTGTCAGGGTCAGAATACCTGCAGGCAGGCCCCAATGAGGCAATTTGTGAAGCTGTGAGGGTGAAGCCAAGGTTACCAGAAAAAAACCCTAACATTTAGAAATACCAGAAACATGGAACGACCATGTGGAAAGGCTAAAAGCTGTGTGCCATGAAGCTAGGCTGGAAGAACAAGTACACTGCCCCTTGCAATCTACCAGGCCATATGGCCAGGGCTGCCAAGGCTCCTTGGAGATCTCATCTCAATGTCATATGCCCAAATGCCAGAAATGGAGCCACAGGATTAAATGCTTGCCCTGCTAAATTTTGATATTATTTTGGTCCCACTCCTTCTTTCTTTGGCCCTATTCCTCCCCTTTGGAATGCAAATGTTTACTCTTTGCCTTTGTATATTGGATGCATGTAATTTGCTTTTTATTTTGATTTTCATTGACTTGTACAGGGGCTCACGAGAGTTCACTTTGAGTCTCAGAGGAGGCTTTGGACTTTGGGACTTTTGAGTGCTGCTGGAACTGTTAAGATTTTGGGAACTCTTGGGGCATGGACTAAATCCATTCTTCATTATGAGGTGACTGTGAGGTCTAGGGGGCCAGGGGCAGAGTGTAATGGTTTGGAAATAGAATGCCCCCTAGCCCTCACATTGGAAGTGGGGCTTGGTTGTAATCTCGGCAGTGTATAAATTCATTGTAATGGATTTATCTGGGTGGAGATCTGGGCTGGTAGAGTGTGACTGGAGAAGATAGGCCCCTGGGGCTGCAGCCTTGTGGATTATATATGGTTCCTCCTCCTCCTGATCTTTCTCTTGTTTCTGGTCTCCATGATGTGAGAGCGAAACCTCATGCTTCCCCTCTCTTCACTTCCCACCACCATGCCCTGAGATCTGTGGTCTCTCGCCTCACATGGACTGAATCTGAAACCATGAGAAAATAAATCTTCCTTCCTCTAAGTTGTATGGTCAGAGCTTTTAGATTATAGCTGTGAGGATACTGACGAATAAAAAAATGATCTCCGGTTAATGCCTACATTAAGAAGAAAGAAAGACCTCAAATAAACTCAAAGAATGAGAAAAAGATGAACAACTAAACCCAAAGTTAACAGAAGGAAGGAAACAATAAAGATTGGAGCAGAAATACATGAAACAGAAACTGGAAAGACAATACAAATATCTACATATCTAAAAGTTGGTTTGGGATGGAAATAAAAATCTGACAAACCTTTAGTGTGAATAAGGAAAAAGGGAGAATAATCAAATAAAATTCTGAATACAGAAGATGACATTACAACATATACTACAGAAATACAAAGAACTATAAAAGACTACTATAAACAAGTATGCACAAATTGGGTAACTTAGAAGAAATAGATAAATTTCTAGAAATATATAACTTATAAGACTGAATTAAAAAGAAATAAAAATTCTGAACAGACCAATAATGAGTAAGGAGATTGAATCAGCAATCAAAAACTTCCCAAAAAAGAAAATTCTAGGGTCTGATAGCTATACTGGTGAATTCTAACAAACATTCAAAGCAGAATAAATGTAAATTCTTCTCAAACTCTTCCAAAAATCAAAGAGGAGGGAATACTTCCAAACTCATTTTTAAGGCCTGATATCAAAACCAGACAAGGACACAAGAACAGAAAAAATATATATACTAACAACTCTAATGAACATAGAAATGAAAAATCCACAACAAAATACAAATTCAATAGCACATTAAAAGGATAATACAATGCAAGCAAGTGGAATTTATCACTGGGATGCAAAAATGGTTCAACAGATATTCAAATCAACAAATTGATACACCAAATTAACAGAATGAAGGATAAAATCATATGATTATGTTAATAAATGCAGAAAAAGCATTCACATTCGACAAAATTCAAAATCATCTCATGATAAAACCTCTCAACAAATCAGCTATAAAAGAAATATATTCAATGTAATAAAGGTCATATATAACAAGTCCACAGTTATCATTATACTCATACTGGTTAAAATCTGAAACCTTTCCTCTAAAATCAGGAATAAGATATGGATGCCCACATTCACCACTTCTATTCAATATAGTACTGCAAGTCCTAGCCAGATCAATTAGGCCAGAAAAAGAAAGAAAGGGAATTCAAATCTGCAGTGCTTGGATGATCACAGGTTCAAGGCCCACACACAATAACTCGTTGAGACCCTGTTTTAAAATAAAAAATATAAAAAGGATTGGAGGTATAGCTCGGTGGTAGAATGCCTCTGTGTTCAATCCCCAGCACCACAAAAAGGCATCCAAGTCAAAAGGGAGGAAATTAAATTGTCTCTGATTCCAGATGACAATTTAAGATATATAGTAAACCCAAAGATTCAACATGCACCACCAAAAAACCGTTTAGAAATAATGAACAAATTCAGAAAAGTTACAGGATAAAAATATCAACATAAAAATAAGTTTAGTTTCTATATACACAATGAACTGTCCAAATAATTAAGAAAAAATCATATACAATTGTATTAAAAAATAAAATACTTAGGAATAAATTTAACCCAAAAGGAAAAAGTTCTACATACTAAAAACTATTAAAAGACCATAAAAAATGGAAGAAGGCACAAATAAATATAAGGATATTTCGTGTTCATGAACTGAAAGAATTAATACATTTTTTAAATTGTCCAGACTATGCAAAATGATCTACAGATTTAATGTAATCCCTATCAAAATTTCAATGTCATTTTTCACAGAAATAAAACAATCTATCCTCAAATTCATATGAAACTAGAAAATATCCAAAAGACCAAAGCAATCATGAACATAAAGAACAAAGCTGGATGTATACCACTACCTGATTTCACAACACATTACAAAGCTGTAGCAATCAAAACAGCACATGGTACTAGCATAAAAACAAGCATACTGATCAATGAAACACAATAGAGAGGCCTGAAATAAGCTACACATTTATGATCATCTGATCTTCAACAAAGGTATCACAAGCACACAACGGGAAAATGGCATTTTCTTCAATAATAGTGTTGAGAAAATTGGATATCTAATTGCAGAAGAATGAAACTGGGCCCTTGTCTTGTCATATATACAAAAAAATCAACTCAAAATGGATTAAAGACTTAAATATAAGACCTGTCACTATAAAACTAACAGAAGAAAACATAGAGGAAAAGCTTCTTAGAATTGGTCTGGACAATGATCTTTGGATATGATACCAAAAGAAAAGGTAACAAAAGCAAAAATAGGATGGCATCAAACAGAAAGCTTTTGCATAGCAAACCCATGATCCTCCTATCTCAGCCTCCCAAGTACTGGGATGATAGACATGTGGCACCATGCTCCACTGAGGATTAAGTTTCTAATGCTTGAACTTTGGGTGATGGTCAGGGCATTCAAACTGCAGCAGTACCCAAGAAGAAATAACCCATCTTCCTAATTGGGGATTGAAACACCTATACCCTAGAAGTAAGAATAGACACCTCCCACTTTCCTCTCTCTTCTCCAAGCATTACCATTGTCTGTATTTCCTGCTTTCCTTCTTTTTACTATTTTTTCTCCTCTTTCACCTACATAACTTTGTTCCTCTATGTTTACCTGCTATTCTCTCCTTGACATTTCCAAAATATAATAACTAGTCCCTGAAAAAGTGTTAACACAGCAAAAAAAATTCTTTGTAGCTGCCAACAACCAACAACTAGCATATGTGCACATTTAAACTGTCTGATCCCATAGCAGAGGCTAGTGGTGAACTACTCCATCTCACCTTGGCAGACTTCTGACTTCACCCACAGCTGCAATAGACAATTCCTGCATACACTGACAGCTTTTCACTTAAACCAAAGTTCCACTGTTTCTATGCCTGAGGGATTATCCAGTGATAGAGCATAGGATGCCTGGAAGTGCCAGGAATATAACATCTTCCACTAAGGAGGAATGGAAATTAGTGGATAAACATCCCAGTTTCTCTAAAACTCAGCAGAACAATCTCTGTGACTTAAAACAAAGGCTTACTTCTTTTATTTTCCTCTTTTTCCTCTTTTTCTTTACTTTTTCCTCCAGTACTTAGAATTGAACCCAGGGACATTCTACCTCTGAGCTACACCCCCAGCCCAATCTTATGTTTTATTTTGAAGCAGGGTCTCACTAAGTTGCTGAGGCTGGCCATGAACCTCCCAGCGTCGTGTCTCAACCTCCCAAGTACCAGGATTACAGGTGTATGCCACCATGCCCGGCTTCTTTGTTTGTGTGTGTGTGATACTAGGGATTGAACCCAGGGTCATTCTATCTCTGAGATACATCCCCAGACCTGTTTTGTATTTTGAAACAGAGTCTCACTAAGTTACTGTGCACTGGCCTCAGACCTCAATCCTCTTCTCACTCTCCTAAGTACTGGTTTGCAGGTATGTGCCACTGTGCCTGGCTTCTTTTTTCTTTATTATTATATTTTTGTGTGTGATACTGGGGATTGAACCCAGGGCTTCACACATACTACACAAACACTCTATCATTGAGTTATACCCCCAGACTTATTATGATAATGATGATGATGATTTTGAGACAGGGCTTCACTAATTTGCCCAGGTTGGCCTCAAACTTGTGATCCTCCTGCCTCAGCCTGTGAGTAGCTGACATTACAGGTGTGTGCCACCCAGCTAAAATAACCAAGGTTTACTTCTTACTTCAAGTGGGCTACAGATCCAGGCAACTCCTGAGAGTTGCTGTCCCAGGTGGTGACACAGCATCCTACCTCCAAACAACACACACCTCAACATGTGTCCACAATCACCAGTGCAGGGGAAGAAGAGAGTCCTGCACCAACAGGCAACACATCAATGCTTCCATGATGTGATGGATATCACTGCTACTCACATTTTATTAGCCAAAGCCTGTCTTGCAGGCACACCTAACTTAAAGGGAACAGGGATACAAAATCCTCTCATGTTCCCTATAAAGGAGAAGAACTAGATGCAGAGGAACAGGAACAATGTTGGCCACACATATTGCATGCCACCTTTTGCAACTTTCTTTTTTCTCAATGTGCTCTTGAGATTTATGTTAATTCATATAAGTTTAATTGATTCATTATTATGATTGTCCAATATTCCATTGTATGACTGCATGACTATGTTTATTTTCCTACTAAAGTTATCTTTGGTTATTTCCAATTTTTTGTGATCATTTTGGATATGGAAGTAAACATTCTCTCAACTGTTGTTCTAGGCTCATTTAAATACTGTTTGATGAGGAGGTCCATGCAGAGGCATTGGGACAGGGGTCAAGAGAATGTCTGAACTGCTTGGTCTACAGCCTATCATTTAAAATCTGGAACTATATAAAAATCAAAGCCAATACTGTCTATTCATGTTTGTTTTAAAGAAATAAGGAGATATTATTTTCAGATAGCTTTTATTTCTCCATTGGACACAACAGAACAAAAATCCAAGGTTGTTGACAATACCTCATTCAGTTAACAAATGCCAAATTCAGATATTTTGGTAATTTTCTGCATCCTATTCAAACCTATTGAACATTATGAGAGCAATTGAAATTTAATATTAGTAATAGAAGACACACCTTTGAAGCCTTCTGCAAATGTCAAGATGAGTGAAATGTTTGACAAGACAAAGAAGATGAATCAACTACAATGCTTCCCACTTGAAGTGAAAAAAAAGCGATGGTAATACCATAAAACATTCCCCTGGAACAAAATGTGCTAGGGGAAATATTGATGCAATGCAAGGAGGCTAAAAAATTCCTGTCTCTAAAAGTCGAGGACAGGGACAAAATAATAATAAAAATTCAATTGAGTGAGACTAACTTTGTAACAACTACTGAACAGAAAGGTCAGCAACATAATTGCTTATGTATAGTTAGACCCAATGTTAAAACTCGGAGCTCTTTCATAGTGCTTTCCACTCAAGGTGAGCAGAAGGCTTGTCTCGAAGTCATTCTTACTAAATAGCACCTCCTGCTTTGTCTTTCTCTTTCTTTTTATGTGTGTCTGAGCATCATTCCTTACATCTTTTTAAATACCATGGGAAAGGCTCCTTTTACATATTGCTAAAAATTCACTCTTTAACATACCCCAGCATTGCCAGTTAAGTCAAATCGTTTCCTATGGACTGATGGTTTGTCACTCCAAAATTGATATGTTGAACTCCTAATCTCCAGTGCGATGATATTTGGGGGCCTTTGGGGATTAATTAGGGTTAGATTAGGTCATGAGGATGGGGCCCTCATAATGAGATTAATGTCCTTGTAGAAAGAGAAACACAAAATATCTCTTGATGTGAAGATAGCAAGAAGGCAGCCATCTGCGAACAAGGAAGAGGGCCCTCACTAGACACCGAATCTGCGGGTACCTTGATCTCAGACCTCCCTGTCTCTAGAAACATGAGAAATAAATGTCTGTTGTTTAAGCCATCGAGTCTAGGGCTAGGCATGTAGCTCAGCGGTAGAGTGCTTGACTAGCATGCATGAGGCTGGGTTGATCTCCAGTATCTCAAACAAACAAAAGTCATCAAGTCTAGGGCATTTTGCTATAGCAGCCTAAACTGACAAAGACACCATCTGAAATTCTGAAATAGTTTAACCATTTTTCTCAGTTACTGTTCATAAGTGATCATATTACCATTGGGAGATACCCATACAAGTTAATTGTTTTCATAAGTCATCCTGACGTGAAGTATAAAGATGATTTACCTAAACACAGATTTTATAGCCATTGAGGCACTCATACATCTCACTGAAGAAAAGCCTGGCTGACAATGTAATCCTACCACTTCTAAGGAGTGTGTTTGTGATCAGCACTTAACAACAATAAAAATACAGGCAGAGAACTGAATGTAGTGGTGCACACCTATAATCTCAGTACTTGGGAGGCTGAGACAGGAGGATCACAGATTCAAGGACAGTCTCGGCAACGTAGCAAAATCCTGAGCAGTGAGATCTTGTTTCAAAATAAAAAATAAAACAGGGCTGGGGTGTACTGGTTCAAGTCCCAAGAACCAACAACAACAACAACAAAAAAATACGGGCAGATAAAAGGGGAGAAGCACAGGATATTTGGATTACTCTAATAGATCCTTCCCTAACATTTGTGGAATTTGGCTAAGCATACACATGAAGGTCCATACATCATATATCTTTGTAACAACCTGTAAGGCTAATTTAGAATTTAGAATTCTGAGAGTACTTGGTGGACATGGCCACATGGGAAAGGCATATACTGTATATACTGTAGCCTGTGGCCTTCTCCCTTATTTTCTTTCCCCTGACTTCATAGTCCATTTTGAAAATTTGCACTCACATGTGTACATAAATAGCTTGAACACTTCAAGTCTGCCACAACCTCATACAGATACCCTTTGGCCGAGCCTTGGAGCTATGAGTGTATGAGGGTGCCATCATCTGCCCTTGAGAAAATAGATTTGCAAAGACCACATTGGCCCTCAATGCAGGAGCAGATTGTTTCAACAAACACTCTATACCCAGAGCATGGTATACAAGAGGGAACACAGTTTATGAGGATGCAAATCCCCTTGGGCTCAAAGACCCCACTTTCCATGAGATAGGTACAGTTGGACAAGAGCCAGAGTGGAGTCTTCTAAATTGTGAGGTTAGTACAGCAACCCAGATTATGAAGCCTAAAATAATTACTGATTAATGAAACATCCTATCTTTTAAGGATATTGACTGTCATGAAAGGAATGTATACACAAAACCATCGCCATCAGAGCTTCGCTCTGGATGATAGTCCATGGGGCTATCATGCATGAAGTTGAGAAGTTAGAACAGGTGATAAAAGATTTGGGAGAGAGGTGTCTGAAGAGACAAAGATGGATTTTATGAAATTTCTAAGAGGAAGATGTCAGAAAAGGATATTCTCCTATCTAAAGACAATAAAACAAATGAAGTTAGTAGCTCTCCTCTTTCACATCATGAACTTCTTTATCTTATATCTCTCTCTCATTCATAATGAAGTATTAAAAGACCTGTTATGCTATAGCTCTTAGGTAATTGCAATAAGTGGACAAAGAGAATGTCACTGTAGGAATTCTTTTCTTCAGTGATTTTGGAACCTGTTTGAGAAAACCAGATACTTATGTGCAACAGCAATGGAACAGAATGAGGTGGTTTGTGCTCAAGCACTAAAACACACAGGGGTGAGTTAAGAAAAGGTAGATAGATCTAGTGTGGAGTGGCCAGGGAAACATTCTTCAATTCCAGCACAGTCTTGTCAGAATTAATGAGATTTTATGGTTTCTGGGGGAAATGTATTTGTTTCTCATGAGTGGATTCTAAATGTACACATCCTAATTTGACTCTGACTCACTTCTATTAAAATAAAAATAAATCATACAATCTAACCATGCACAGATAGAACTGAATGTCAGAAACTCAGAGTCTACTTCCAACTGTGCTCAACTTCCTCAAATGACATTTATGGACATACACATAGTGATATTATCACCACGCAACCACAGTTATTCTTCTCTATGGGGTCACATTTTTAAAATGAGGACTATTCAGATACAAAAAAAGAATGAAATCCTGTCATTTGCAAAAACATGGATGGAACTGAAGGTCATTATGTTAAATGAAATAAGCCAGGCACAAAAAGACAAATGTCACATGCTTTCACTCATATGTGGAAGCTAAAATATTTTACTTCATAGAAGTAGAGAGCAGAATAGAGATCACTAGACCTAGGATGGGTAGGAGTAGGG
>PVJS01061279.1:0-11033 GCA_004027185.1 Glis glis | reverse complement strand
CTACACCCTCAGCCCTATTTTTTTATACTTTATTTTGAAACCAGGTCTCACGAAGTTGCGGAGGGCCACACTACATAGAGAGAGAGAGGCAGGGAGGAGAGAGAGAGAGAGAGCTGAGGCTGGCCGCGAACCTGGATCCTCCGGTCCCCGCCTCCCAAAGTACTGGGATTACAAGCGTGCGCCACCACACTCGGTTAGTTTTTATTTTCTAACTTTAGAAAGCACACAAAACAAAGCAAAACAAAAATGCAAATGAAGTTCGGAAAAGACATAATGAGCCTAAACAAAATAAAATATGCACCTACAACTTGTTTTTCACTTTTCCTATTGTTAAGATTCAGATTAATTTTGGTGTTTTCATCACCAAATGGAACTAAAAATTATAGGGCTGATTGATTCATAAAGATTCTTTTATTCATGGTTCTTGCTTATGTTTCTGTGGGTAGGACTATTCTCAACAAAATTTTGATGCTAGAATCTATAATGTAAGTCTTGTTATTGGCCTTTGTGGATGATGATGAAGTAAATTGAATAACATTATTCCTAGGTCTCTAAGTTGATGGACATACCAAAAAATGGATCATGTACAATCATGTTATGGTGGTACTTGCATCCTTTAGCTTTCAATTGAGTGCACATCTGGTTGAGGCTCTAATGCTTTTAAATTTTTTATTCATTTTCCATGATAATCTATTGTATAAACTCTTTTCCATTTTCACAAGTTTTTTAAGAAGACATACAATTGATTTTGTTAAGAGTTATTTTAATCAAGGGTCCTCAGTGCCACTCACAAATCCATGAGCATCACAGTCTCTTCCCTGCCTCATGTTCCAAACTCTCACCTGAGTTTTAATCATCTGCCATTTTTCTCACAATTTATACTATATCTCCATTGAATTTACATATCACCTAGCTTGTCTATATGGTCTGAAACTTCATAAAGGGCTTAATAAGTTAATTTAGTCAATCCACTTACATCCATGTTTGTTTTTTCAAAAATATATTATTTCACTTAAATCTCTAAATATATTGACATATGTATTTGGTTACTATTTGATGACCATGTAAGTTGTAATTTGATCCAAATTGCATTAATTAAATGCAAATAGTTAGAAATGAACACTTAAAGTTGTACCTCATGACTAATATTTGAGCAGCAAAGTAGATTAATTTATTAATAGAAAAAGGAAATTCCAATATCAGTAAATATGATCACTTCACAGTTAAATGATAAGTTTAAGGAATAAGCTACATAAGGATGTTACAAGGTGTTTTCCTGAAAGTACTTAGTAGTTAGAGTTTTGAAAATATATTTAAATCTACTAAAAATACAGTTCTTTGAAATTTGACCTATGTGTATACACAGTGATTATTTGAAAAAAATACATTTTATTTTTACTTGATTAATCATCCTTTTGGACTTTCTACTGAAGCTACAGTTATGCATGTTATTTGGATCCAAGTAGGCAGTTTTCTGTTACCTATCATTGGTTGCTTATTTATGAAGAGGCTTGCTTTGATTCCTCATCTTTATCTCCATAACCATCAATAGTGAATTGGTTAATGTTTCTAAGATGTTCATTTATTTCATTATAGTCAATCCATTTCACACTAAGAGAAATACCACTCAATTAATTACTGTCACTTCAGACAATGTTCTAGAGATTTGTTGAACTGTGAAAGGGTATGTGCAAAAATATAGAATAGTGTGGTTGCAGGAAATGGAAGGTTATAAGCTGTATGGTTACATGATTTTGCCCTGAATTTGCTTTTCATTTTACCTTCTGTTGCTTGAGTCTCATATCTGCTAAAATATTTAGAGAGAGTCATGTGGCAACAAAATTGTTATTGCTTGTGGGCAGAGATTTCCCCAAGTCATAACAGTGGTTTGACTATCCACAAGACCTCTCAGTGGATATCCACCATTCCTGCAGCTCTGTGTTCACGCTGCCAGTATAATTTTACCCTGTCTTTGAATATATTTCTTTAGGTTTAACCCTTAATTATCACATCCTAAAACCTGGATTCTTTGATCACTCAGTCTGGGGAAAAGAGACTAATTACAATAGAGAGCATTGGTTTAAGGCTACTGGGGTTCAATATAATGCATTATAACCAAAATCATCATAATAAAATTAACCTAGATGCCTAATATGAACACTGCAATTGAGAGGGCAATTGGCAGATAACAACAAAAATATTTTCACACGAATGATATATAGGTAAAGTTAGACAATCTGCCAAATACATGCTTAATGTATAATTTAATAATTTATTAATTTGTTTATATAACATACTATTTGGGAGTTTAATTTTAAAATGTATGACTATGCCAGGTAAAAAAACAGTGAATGTCATACTTGCTTCCTCCTAAAATAAGTCATTATTCTTCAGTAGTTTTTTGACAAAATTATACTTTCATTTACATAAGTATAAATTTACTGATGGATAGATCTGATGAATCTTTATGTGTTTTACTCACTAATATTCTGAATTAAACTTCTTATATTTACTTTGGGTTAATAAGTACCATTGGAGACATGATCAATCAAATTTAGTGTTACAATCTATAGCTGGTGAATAAAATTACTCTCTTTATGAAACATACTATGAAGGAAATTATTTCATTTTTTTCTACATTGGTACTACTATTTTAACATTTTTTCTAATTCCTCAAATGCCCAAACTTGGGTTCATTCCAGATAAGACACAATTTTCTTTGGGCAATATTTTTCTATAGATAATTCTCCTAAGTTAAGGACAAATTGCCTGGAAATTTTTATTAATTTCCTATTGTTGTAAAATGATCATAAAATTATTGGCTTAAATAATACAAATGTTATATTATACTGTTTTGAAGATCAGAAATTGAAATGGTTCTCAGTGGACTAAAATCACAGTGTTGACAAGACCACATTTCTTTTGGAGATTCTAGAAGAGAATCCATTTTTTTTTTTTGCATTTTACAGCTTCTAGAACCTAATTCCCATGTGTTAAGGAAATCAAATTAATCATACTATTTTGTGGTCAACTGAGTATCAAGCTTATATTCTTCTGCCATTTTATTTTTCCTTTATTATGCAATCCAACATATTCACAGGTGGTGAGGATTAGGAAGTGGACATCTTTGAGTGGCAATCATGCCTGCCACAGCAGATGTTAGTATATGCAATTTAGTTGGGAATGACAGAAATAGGTTTTCCTAGAGAATTTGAAAGGAATGACACTTAAAAGTGACACTGCATTGATAAATCAAACATTTCTTTACTATAATAACAATAAATCATGTATTCTCATATAAACTCATATCATGATATTTTTAATTTCAAAGGAAATTAGACCAAGACCTGCTTGTATGTTTGTTTGTATGACTTTGAACCTCACAAAGATGTATAACAATGCAACAAAAAAGTATTTAGTATGTATTTTAAAAGGCATAATTACAGTGCATCATTAAAGTAATATATAAGTATTTAAAATATATTTTATATTTAATAAAACATTTAATAAATACCTTTATTATAAATACTTTAATAATTTTAATAAATACTTTGATGATAAAGTAATAAAGTAACATATATTTTACAAAGTATAATTAAAATGCTTCAATAAAAGTTATATATATATATATATATATATATATATATATATATATACAGTCAAGGAAGATTCATTGTCATGGTTAGATATAGAATGCCCTCTGAAGAGCTTATTTATTAATGCTCAGGTTTGACATAGTTAAGTCATGAGGGTTGTAATCTCATCAGTAGATAAGTCCATTGTAATAGATTTGTCTGATGAAACCTAGGCAGGTAGGGTATGGCTGGAGGAGGTGGGTCCCTTGTGGTGTGGCCTTGGGGATTATCTGTAATTCATGATCCCCTTGTTTGCTTTCTCTCTCTTGCTTCCAGCCTCCATGATGTGAAGAGCAAAGTCCTCGTACTCTGCTCCCTTTCTCTCCCCTTCCCATCTCCATGACCTGAGTCTCAGACTCTGGCCGTACATCAACTGAACCCTGAGGTCTCCAAAGAGCTGTGAGAAAATAAACCTTCCTTCCTCTAAGTTGTGTGGTCAGGTCTTCTGGGTTTTAGCAGTGAGAATGCTGACCGAGACATTCAACAAATTTTAAAGAAATGCTGAAAGTGTTGAAGATAGACACTAAACTCAAAGAAAGATTAATAACACCCAAGGGAAGAGAATTATTAGAAAAGATAGGAGGCAATTTAAAAATTAGAACAATTAATAACTGGGAAATTAACATTTAGGGAATATGCAATTTAAAAATTATTCATAGAAATCAGTTTACAAATTAAAAGGATTATTAAAAGTAAAAGAAAATTTCAATATAAATGTCTGGAAAGCAGAAAATCTAAAAATAAATAAATAATGAGTTTAAAGATTGGATCTAGGTGTTCTGTTAGATGGCAGTACAAAAAGGAAAAAAAGAAATCTATGACAGCAAAGTTCTGTGCCATGGCAATGCTCAACGTACAGATGTTCAAGAAGGAAAGATCAGTAAGAAGAGACACAGCAAGGGTGAGAGAATAAAGATATGCTTCCTTATGTAGAAATTGCTTAAATTTTTAAAAATAAAGGAATTAAAAATAGTAAGCCTAATTTTATGACTCCAGACACACATTCTATGAACATACAGACATTCTATTTATTATCCTCAAGTAATTTCATTATTTTAAGGATAAAAAATAACATTAAAGTTATCAGAGAGATGGAGAATAAGAACCTACCACCTACACATTTCAAATAATATATCTGAATATAGCTTTTCACTAGCAATAATGAAGTTAAAAGAAAATAGATGACTTTAACAGTGAAATTATTTTAATATATATTACTTTAAATCTAGCAATCTCCACCAATCATATTTTCAGATATATGTTGATCAAGAGTTATAAGGCTTGTGATGCTTCAGTAATCAAAAGACTAAGAAATAATTTCTTAAAGGTAGACTGAAAAAATAAGAAGTCAACAACATAACCAAACAAATGAACAAACAAAACAATGTAATTCAGAGGATGAAAATGGTTAGCTAAAACATTTTTGAGTGATAAAATCATGTAATTTATAATTTAGGATTACAATTGAAAATATTACAGAAAGTTTAAAACAAATGATAAAAAAATTTCCTTAAAAAGTAGAAAAATAAAGCAGAAATAGTTCTATATACTAGGATTAAAATTCGAAGTTATTATCACAAAATTTTGGAGGTGGTAAGGAGAAGATAAATAACATAATGACATCTTAGGGATGTTGATTAATTTGTATATATATGTACAAATGAAAACATGAGTATATTATTAAATTTTTGGAGGCAATCTTTGAAATATAGTAATAGAATATTCACTATTTACACTACTAAAACAAAAACGTGTGTGCTTTCATGGTGGTGCATACCTGTAATCCCAGTACTTGGGAGACTGAAACAGAAGAATCTCAGGTTAGAGGAGAGCCTCAGCAATTTAGTGAGGCCCTCAGCAACTTAGTGAGACCCTATTTAAAAAGAAAAAGGGCTGGAGATGTAGTTCAGAGGTAGAAAGCTCTTGGGTTCAATCCCCAATACCAAAAATTAAAAAAATAAAAAGTGATAAATAAGTAATTTATAATAATTAGGTGCACACCTACTTTATTTTAGATCTTAAGTGTCCTCCAGAGGTACAGATGGGAAAGGCTTGGTCCCAGCATGGCGCTGTTGGGCAGTGGTGGGACCTTTAAGAGCTGGGGCCTGGTGGGAGAACTTCACGTCCCTGGGGATGTGTTCCTCTGCTTTCCATCACTGTAAAAAATATCTGCGATACCATAATAGTATAAAACATTTTTATGGCTTATGGTTACAGACCTTTCAACCCATGGTCACTTGGCCTGTTACTTTTGGGTCTGTGACAAAGCAGATCATCATAGCAGGGAGTGAGTGGCTGAGGAAGCTGCTCAGCTCTTGGCATCCAGAAAGCGGAAAGAGGGACAGGGAGACTCAGGGCTCTGGATAATGAACTAACTTTATTTCCACTAGGCCCCACTTCCTAAACATTCAACCACCTCCCAAGAGTCAAAGGCTAAAAGGAGACTTAGTCTTCAACACATAGAGTTTTATAGGACACTCAAGATACAAACCACAGCAGAGTGTGTGTCCTTGCAATGTTGTGGGACACCAGCTCCATTCTCTTTCTCCTTGTTTTCTTCTGTGGCCTGAGGTAAGGCTTTTGCTCCAGCACATGTTCTCTGTCATGATGTGCTGCCTCAGGCCCCACAAATATGGGCTAGTTTATAATGGACTGGAAAGCTCCAAAACCATGAGTCCAACCTTTTCTCTTTATAAGTTCACTACTTCAGACAGCTAACTCTGTATATCACTTTCCCCTATTCAAACACCAGACCTGAAACCAGGTTAATAAAAAATCACTTCCTTTTATAAGTGAATAATAAATTTTCCCTTTTAAAAACATAGGTTTTTATACTTTGGGTTAAAAAAGAAAGCTGTAAATTTACAAAGGAAGCACTAACAACTAATAGCACAATGTGAATGAAAATATTAGTATTGCAAAGATATTATAGAGAGATTGACAGCTGGGTGCTGTGACACACACCTGTAATCCTAATACTTGGGATGCAGAGACTGAAGAATTACAGGTTGAGGCCAGTGTGCAGTAACCTTGTGTCCAAAAAATAGGTCTTGGGTGGTAGTTCAGTGGTAGAATGCCCCTGGGTTCAATCCCCAGTGCAGGAAGGAAGGAAGGAAGGAAGAAGGGAAGAAAGGAAGGAAGGAAGGAAGGAAGGAAGGAAGGAAGGAAGGAAGGAAGGTTGGTTGACAATAGGTATTTGGACAAATATAAATTAATGAGTGAGTGTGTGTGTGTGTGGAAGCGGTACTGGGGATTGAACCCAGGGGTGTTCTGCCTCTGAGCTGCACCCCCAACCCTTTTTATTTTTGAAACTGGGTCTCACTAAATTACTGTACACTGGCTTTGAACCTATGATCCTCCTGTCTCAGGCTCTCAAGTACTGAGATTATAGGCATGTTCTAAGTCACCTGGCTGTAAAATTTATTAAATGAGAAAAGATAATTTGTGTTAATAAAACTTATTCATGTAGAAAATATAGTGTTTATTTCATATAGTCAGACTATTTAAGCAAAGACAGAATCTGACAAGCTTACAATAATTTTAATACACAAAAATATTTTAAACTACATCTTTTAGTGATCATCATATTATCCAGAGAAAATTAAAAAAGGATATAAGATAATTGCAGAATACCTTCAGTGAGAGTAATCACTATATTAAAAACTCAGAGGCAGTACCTCTTACAATACCACCAAAATATTGATTTAAAATGACTGTTTTTATCCAGAAAAAAGTACTAAATAGTTCCCAAAGTTAAAAACTATGTAAATAATGTTTTCTAAACATTTTAATATTAATTTAGAAAATAAAATTTAAGGAAGAATTAATATTTTATTTATTTATTTTCATTTCATTATTTTTAAAATATTGAAATTTAAAAATTATAAATGATCTTGAGTAAATAAAGAAAAAACTGATTATATAGAAATAAACAAGGGAAATAATAAAGCAATCTTTTCAGATGTCAAATGATCTATAGTTTTTTATAACTGTCATTATAATTAAGAAAATGCAACTGTTTTGGTAATTAAAGAAATAGCTTTTGTTTGATATAGAAAAATGACACAAAATAAACATAAAGAAAAAGGAAAGAATTAATAATTATAAAGCAAATAATTAACAAAGCTGAAGAACAAAAAATTGTTCTCTTTTTTTTTTCGGTACCGGGGATTGAACCCAGGGGCATTCTACCTCCGCGCTACACCCCCGGCCCTATTTTTTATACTTTATTTTTGAAACCGAAAATACAAATGAATATTAGCAAACATACTAAAGAATGAAGGAGTTTGTGATAATATAATAACATTTTTGTTAGAAAATTATAATAAGCATTTTTAAATGGATAATTGGAAAATAAAAATAATGATATTATCTAAATAAAAGAAAGGTAAACACTTGGCACAGTTTTTGTCTCTATAGTTTATATTTCATATTTTTGATAGTTGCATATAGAGGAAAAATTCTTTAATGGTATTTTACGTTATGGATTAGATCATCTTAATTAATTAAAAGGATTACTTTGAAATTGAATTATAAATACTTTTCATTGTTCTTTTTTCTACTTTTTTCCGTTGGAGAGCGATTTCTTGTTCTTATATTAAATAGGCATGCATACTATAAAATGCCAAGATGTACTGCAATCTGTGGAGTTGTTTGTATTTTCTATTCGTTTCATACAACTCAAGTGTCCATGGCTTGCAGTCCCATTTAAAATCTTCTTTTTGTTGAATTTCACAAGGTAGAGAGAATATTATAGATTTATTAAGGGTTTGAACTTTAAATCCATCTTTAAAAATGTTATCCAAATAAAGTAAAATGTAGGAGCTAAAGAGGTGGGCAGCATGAGTGTTTGTGTTGTGTTATGTCTCACAAACTGCATTATGTGTTTATGTGTGCAAGAGACTAAGGCCATTTCCTGAATCCCCAAAACTCCTTTATTTTAATGGCTATTTTGAGTGCTTGTTTATTTTTCAGCATCAGGCAAATATTCAACATATGTCTAGAATAGGAAAAAAGAACAAAGAAATGTCAGAGAGTGAATAATTCCATTTTAGCAAATTAAGCTCTATTTTAGAAAGAATAAAACTCCTTTGTAGGAGAACATGTAAAAACAATGGAGATGAATAGAATGAAAAAGAAACCTCTCACTATGTCTTCTCCCTGAATCTTCTGTTTTTGCCTGTCAGTATGAGAGAGAGAGAGAGAGAGAGAAAGATGACTCTTGACTTGATTGCTCCACATTCCAGAAGATGCCTTTTTATTTTCATATTAACAGAAAATCCCTTAGTACAAATGCCTAAACTTATAAGAAGCAACAGTGCACTTAAAGGGGAAAGGATACTGGGTTCTGTGTAGGGAGCTCTGGATCATAAGCCTGGCTCTGCCACTGTCTAGTATTGTACTGTGGTCATTTACTTAATTGCTGTAGACTACAATACCCCATGTGAGAAACTAAGATGGTTAGGTTGTAATCACTTTCAGTATCCTTAGCTCTAAGTTTCTCTCATTAATATGTTAAGTGGCAATACAAATTTATTTTTCCTTTAGTTATTGTTTCACATTTTCATTTTTAATGGTTTTATTAATCTGATTTGTGTGGTGTGTGTGTGTGTGTGTGTGTGTGTGTGTGTGTGTCTGCTCTTAGATCATGGAGATACTCTCCAATGTTTGTTCAAGAAGCTTCATTATTTCAGACATTAGATATAACATCAAGGTTATTTTTGGTGATTTATATGTGGTCGATATCAAAGTTCACTTTTTACATATGGATAGTCCTATCATCTGTTTCTGCCCACAAAACACTTCTGACATCAAATGTGTGGTTTTTTACACCAAGCAAATTTTCCAATTCTCTGCAGACACCAAATTTAATTCTGACACTAACTTTTCAGAGTTAGTTCACACCCCACAGTTTAAGTGCTCAGTCCTATAGGACTGTCCCCTATTTAGTCACCAGTCTCATGTATTGGGTGCCTAGAGAATATATCCTACTTACTGACTTAGCTAGAAACATAGGGTTCCCCAATCTTCTCCTCAGGTTTGGTAATTTGTTATAATGGTTCACAAAACTCGGGGAAACACTTTACTTATAGCTGCTCATACATTATAAAATATGTAAAAATACAAAAACAACCCCTCAGCCCAATATATGGTATGCAGGGTGAGATCTGCGAGGACCCTGAGCGCAGGACTGTCTGTCCTGTGAAGCTGGGGTACACTGCTCTTCCAGCATGTGGAGTGTTCACCAACTGGAAGCTCTCCAAACCCTGTAATTTAGGAATTTTTATAAAGGCTTCATTACATAGGCATGATCAATTTTCAAACTCAATTTCCAGCTAACTGGAAAAGAAAGTTGGGTCTGAAATTCCAAGATTCTAATCAAATCTTGGTCTTTCTGGTGATCAGGCCCCATCTTGAAGCTATCCAGAAGCCTACCCACAGTCAACCAATTAGAACAGTATGTAAGCATGATTGATTAAGTCATCAGCCAGTAGAGATCCATTCAATGTCCAACCTGTCTTCTATCTGAAGACCAGGGGATGGGGCTAAAGAGTCCTACCCTCCAATCACATGGCTGTATTTTTTTATTTTTGCAATCAACCCCTATCCTGAAGCTCTCTAGAGGCCCATCAAGAGTCACCTCATTAGTATAAAGTCAAAGGGGTTTATTTATTATGAAATCACTAAACATGATCCTTTCACTCCCATCATTCAGGAAATTACAAAGATTTTAAGAGCTCTGTATGTATCAGGAACCAGAAACAAAGGCCAAATACATATTTCTTATTTTACCATAATATCACACATACACAATTTTTCTCAAGTCTTTTGTTAAATTGTTAAGTTTAACATTTGTTAACTTTTAAATTTTACAAATGACAATTGTTTTGTTTTGTTTGTTTTTTTTTGCGGTACCGGGGATTGAACCCAGGGGCGTTCTACCTCCGCGCTACACCCCCGGCCCTATTTTTTATGCTTTATTTTGAATCCGGGTCTCACGAGGTTGCGGCGGGCCTCACTAAGGAGAGAGAGAGAGAGAGAGAGAGACAGAGAGACAGAGAGACAGAGAGACAGAGCGAGAGCTGAGGCTGGCCGCAAACCTGGATCCTCCGGTCTCTGACTCCCAAAGTACTGGGATTACAAACTGCACCACCATGCCCTGACTTTCTTTGGCACCTCATTTACAAACCAAATGATGTGACACTTCACGAAAGAAGAGATACAAATGGCCAATAGGTACATGAAAAAATGTTCAACATCATTAGCAATCAGGGAGATGCAAATCAAAACTACTCTAAGATTTCATCTGACCCCAATTAGAATGGCAAGCATTAAGAAGTCTAACAACAACAAATGTTGGCGAGGATGTGGGGAAATTGGGACTCTTCTACACTGTTG
>PVJS01061278.1:0-11034 GCA_004027185.1 Glis glis | reverse complement strand
TTTTGAAACCGGGTCTCACGAAGTTGTGGAGGGCCTCAATAGGTAGAGAGAGAGAGAGAGAGAGGGACAGGGAGAGGGAGAGGGAGAGGGGGAGAGGGGGAGAGAGAGAGAGAGAGAGCGAGAGAGAGAGAGCGCTGAGGCTGGCTGCGAACCCGGATCCTCCAGTCTCCGCCTCCCAAAGTACTGGGATTATAAGCGTGCGCCACCACGCCCGGCTATGGATCTTGTTTTGAATGTTGTTTTCTTTTCTTTCTTTCTTTTTTTTTTGTGGTACTGGGGATTGAACCCAGGGGCATTCTACCTCTGAGCTATACCCCCAGCTCTATTTTATTTAATTAATTAATTTATTTATTTTGGCACTGGGGATTGAACCCAGGGGCATTCTACCTCTGAGCTACACCCCCAGTCCTATTTTTTATTCTTTATTTTGAAATAGGGTCTAACTAAGTTGCAGAGGGCCTCACTAAGTAGCTGAGGCTGGCCACGAACCCAGTTCCTCCGGTCTCAGCCTCCCAAGTACTGGGATTACAAGTGTGCGCCACCACGCCCGGTTCTTATTTTATTTTTATTTTGAAACAGGGTCTCGCTAGGTTGATGAGAGTCTCACAGTTTGCTGAGGCTGTCCTCAAACCTGTGATCCTCCTGTCTCACCCTCCCAAGTACTAGGATTACAAGCGTGTGCCATCACGCCTGGGTCCTTTTTTTTTTTTAATCTTGAAACAGGGTCTCGCTAGGTTGCTGAAGGTCTTCCTAAGTTGCTGAGGCTGGCCTTGAACCTGCGATCCTCCTGTCTCAGCCTCCCACGTACTGGGATTACAGGCGTGTGCCACCATGCCCATCCTTGAACATGGTTTTCTGAACTCTAATGACTTAATCTAACAATGGCATAATACCCTCTCAAAAACCAATTTTTTTTCGTGGTACTTGGGATGGAACCCAGGGGCATTCTACTTCTGAGCTGCACTCCCAACCCAATTTTATTCTTTTATTTTGAAACAGGGTCCCATTAAGTTGTAGAGGGCATAAATTGCTGAGGCTGGCTGTGAACCTATGATCCTCTAGTCTCAGCCTCCCAAGTACTAGGATTATAGGCATGCGCCACCACGCCCAGCTCAAAAAGTAATTTTGGAATTCTTGTGAAAGTACATCTTATGGGAACAATTGACATAAGTGTATCTGGAACAGGTGCCAAGATGGTGGAAAAATTAATGAAAACAATTTTCTCCTACAGAGTAAAACACCTCATCAGCAAATAGGATTGAAGACTACATAAAGATGTACTACTGATTACCAGCTCACAGAAGGTTAAAATGTTAAGCTGCATTAACTTTTAGAAAATTTGCCAATTGTCACACTCAATTTTAAAATACTTTAAAATCTGAGGGCAGTAAGTTGATTGATTAACATACTCTGAAGTAACACAAAGATAATTACCTAATCAAGTAGCAACAGAAGAGTAAACTAAGGATGAAGACAAATATAGCAGTGCCAAAAACCACAATATATATGTTGAGAGGCAGATTCTGGAATCCAATATTAGGCATCCTGAAGTTGTAATGTGGGAAATCCGAGCTCATGGATGAACTGTGAGGAAAGAAAAGAATGGAAAAGAATAAGATATAAAGACTAAGAACCAAAATAGCATTATACATGTATAGAGGCACAAGTTTTCTAATGATTACTCCATCTGAAACAAAGATGATAGACATTCATTCATTCATCACACCAAATATTTACTAAGTGCTCATTTACCTGGCACTATTCCAGAGACTGGAGATCCTACACAAAAAGCTTTGCAAGTTGCATTCATTCTTTAAAAGGCATTTCATGAGCTGGGCATGGTGTCGCAAGTCTGTAATCCCAGTACTTGGGAGGCTGAGACAGGAGGATCACAGGTTCAAGGACAGCCTCAGCAAGTAGCGAGACTCTCATCAACCTAGAGAGACCTCGTTTCAAAATAAAAATAAAATAGGGCTGGGGTGTAGCTCAGAGGTAGAATGCACCTGGATTTAATCCCCAGTGCCACACACACACACACACACACACACACACACACACACACACACACATGCAAAGAGTTCAACCTTAAGGAAGTACAAAAAAGGCTTAAGATTTTTCAAACTCTTAGAGTAGCAACATTTATAGTAAAAAATATTAAAAATAACTTGGATATCTCATACAGAGATGAATAAATATACAGACTCATATGCTACCATATTATGGGTATGAAAACCTGTTTTTAGTAAATTTTAATGTCAAGAGAAAAAGATATGTGGGAAAATTTAAACAATATAATTGTGTATAAAATATGAAACCAATTTTGTGGTTTCATACCTGTAATCCCAGTATTTGGGAGGATGAGACAGGAGGATTACAGGTTCGAAGCCAGCCTCAGCAACAAGTGTGTGCGTGAATATATTAGCAGAGAAAAGACTGAAAGCCAACGTATCAAAATGTTAACAGTGATTTAGGGCTTACTAGTCATTTTAATTTTCTTTTTTAAACTATTAAGTCAGGCTCTGTTCTAATAATTCTATTGCATTCTTTTATTTAAATCCTACATCAAGCTGGTATGGTGGTGCACGCTTGTGACAGGAGGATTGCAGGTTCGAGGACAGCCTCAGCAACTTAGTGAGGCCCTCAGCAACTTAGTGAGGCCCTCTGTAACCTAGTGAGACCCTGTTTCAAGATAAAAAAAAAAAAAGAATAAAATAGGGCTGAAGGTGTAGCTTGAAGGTAAAATGCTCCTGGGTTCCATCCCCAGTACCAAAAAAAAAAAGAAAGAAAAGAAAAAATCCTACATTAAGCTTCTATGGTGTATACTATAATTTCTTCCCATTTTACAGATAAGAAAACTGAAGCTGAGAGCGTATTGGTCACACAGCCATGACTGACATCAACTGTGTATGGGAGCTGGGGCCTCTCCAACTCCAAAGATAGCGCTCTCAGTCTATTTACCCAACTGCCTATCTTGTTTTACTTTTTTTTTTAATGGTACTGGGGATAGAACCCGGGGCCTTCTACCTCCGGGCTATACTCCCAGCCCTATTTTATTTATTTTTTTTTCTGGAAACAGGGTCTCACTAAGTTGCTGAGAGCCTCACTAAGTTGCTGAGGCTGACTTCGAACCTTCGATCCTCCTGTCGCAGCCTCCCAAGTACTGGGATTACAGGCCTGTGCCACCACGCCCAGCTGTCTTGTTTTACTTTTATAATGCGAAAACAGCAAGTGTTGTTTAAACATTTAAAGCATTTGCTTGGTAATACTTACTGATCACTACACAGTTAAAGCTCAAATGGCTCTTGCCTCCTCCTTTAGGTGATGAGCTACAGTGATAAAGTGACTCATCATACTTTTTCAATAGAATTTTCCTTGTCATTTTGGTTCCTTAAAAAAATAAAGAGCTCCTTCCAGGTCTGCTAATTAAGACCAAAAACTGATAACTGAATTATAACTATGACTACTACCAAAACAAAACAAAACCTCACCAAGCAAACAAAACTACCTTTATTTATGCATGATAAATTAAAAATATGCCCACAGATCTTTAGTGTCCTTGTTGGTTCCCAGAAGAATGTTATATTTATACTGTCTATGCCACTGAGACACTCACTGGCTGCGTCTAAAACCTTCCTTATTATTCCTTTAATTTCCAGCCTCTAGCCAGGTGCAGTGGTGTATGCGTGTAATCCCAGTACTTGGGAGGCTGAGACAGGAGGATTGCAGATTCAAGATCAGCCTAAGCAATTTTTTTTTTTTTGTGGTACCGGGGATTGAACCCAGGAGCCTTCTACCTCCGCGCTACATCCCCGGCCCTATTTTTCATACTTTAGTTTGAAACCGGGTCTCATGAAGTTGCAGAGGGCCTCACTAAGTAGAGAGAGAGAGAGAGAGAGAGAGAGAGAGAGAGAGAGCTGAGGCTGGCCGCGAACCCGGATCCTCCAGGAACCCGGATCCTCCGGTCTCCGCCTCTCAAAGTACTGGGATTACAAGCGTGCACCACCATGCCCAGCTCAGCCTCAGCAATTTAAGGAGACTCTCAGCAACCTAGTGAGACCCTGTTTCAAAACAACAACAAAAGAAATGTCCCTTCTAGAAAAATTGGGCTTAAAATATTTCTCACCCTAGGAAATAAGAGATTAAATATCTGTGCCGGGTGGGCTAATACAGAGGAAATAGGCAAACAGAAAGTGTGGTGGAAAAAGGGACAGACTTACAGTTAGTAAATATGAATGCTTGTTCCCAGGATCTCACTAGCTAAATGGCAGTAGTTGTCCCAACTATATCTCAATTTTCTTATCTTTAAGTGGGATAATGCCTGTCCTATTGACTTTAAAAGATTCCTAGAAGGATAGAATGAGATAATAGAAATCAAAGAGTATGAAAACTCTAAGAGGTGGCACATACTGTAATCCCAGCTACTCAGAAGGCTGAGGCAGGAGGATTCCAAGTTCAAGGCCAGACTGTACAACTTAAGTGAGAGAGAACCCATCTCAAAATAAAATAAAGAGCTGGGGAGGTAGCTCAAAATGTTATGTTGAGTGCTCCATGATTTTATTTTCTACTCAGTATACCTGGCTAATTCAAGTTCTTGCCTGGCTCCTGTTGGCACTGAGTTTGTGCCCCTGCTTTATGGTTTCTATCTTTGGTTTCCTGTACCAGGTTATAGAAATGGCAACTTGATACTTTTAATATGTGCATGATTTTGCTGCTTAAATGTTTAATCCATCTCGAATTCATGACATGGAAAAAAGACCTAGAGTCATTTTTCCAAATTAGTCATTTGTTCCAATAATAGCATTTATGAAATTCTTTCTCCACTATCTTACATTTCTACCCTTTTTGGAGCTACTTCTTACACATGCCTGAGTCTGTCTCTTGATTTTAACCTGTCTATGATGTCCTGCATCAGTACCCAAAGCTTTGTTGTTTTTTGTGGTACTGGGGATTGAACCCAGGGGCATTCTACCTCTGAGCTACACCCCCAGCCCTATTATTTTTATTTTGAAACAGGGTCTTGCTAGGTTGATGAGAGTCTCACTAGTTGCTGAGGCTGTCCTCAAACCTGTGATCTTGTCTCAGACTCCCAAGTACTGGGATTACGGGTGTGTGCCACCACACCTGGCTCCAATGCTTTGTTTTAATAAAACTTTTAGCATACCAGAATTCATACATGATAGGGTAATGTTTCCATGATAGGGAAATATTTTTAATATTTCAAGGCTTGCCTGTCCCCTCCAATACTCATGTTGAAATTTAATTGCCATTGTAATCGTATTAAGAGGTGAGACCTTTGAGAGATGATTAGGCCATAAGGGCTCCCCACTCATGAATGGATTAATGCGATCACCACAAGAGCTGGTTCCTCATGAGAGGATGGGTTCGCCTCCCTCTGACTCTCACTTGCCCTCTCTTTGTACTACCACCATGTTATGATTGCCAAGAAGGCCCTTGTCTGGTGCTGGCCCCTTGATCTCTGACTTCCCAGCCTCTAGAACTGTGAGAAAAAAAATTTCTGTTCATTTAAAATACCTAGTCTCAGCTGGGAGTGGTGGCGCACACTTGTAATCCCAGTACTTGGGAAGCTGAGACAGGAGGATCGCAGGTTCAAAGCCAGCCCGGGAAACTTAGTGAGGCTCTTAGCAACCTAATGAGACCCTGTTTCCAATTAAGAAATAATATAGGACTGGGGGTATAACTAGGAGGTAGAAAGCCTTTGGGTTCAATCCCCAGTACCAAAAAATAAAATAAAATACCTAGTCTCTAGAATTGTTAGAACAGTACAAAATAGGCTAAGATAGGTCTTTATATTCAGGCACATGATATATCTTTTCATTTATTCTAGCCTTATTTTATTCTTTTCAATAGATTTTATAGCTCATTCATACAGGTTTTGTACTTTAGTTTATTCAGAGTTATTACATATATGAATGAGATCTTTTTTCCATTATATTTTCTAAACTGGTTCTCCTGGCATATAGAAAAGGTATTGTTTTTTGCATATCTATTTTGTAGCCTAACCTTGAACAATTTTTAGGGCAGGTGCTGCTAACTGCCTGCCATAAAAATAAATCTTAATAAAGCACCCACAGGACACTCAGTTCTGAGCAGTGAGTACTCCAAGAATAACTAGTTGTAAAACATAACCATGGCAACCGAACATAGAACTTTCTAGATAAATCTTTTACTTATATATCATCTAAAATAATTATAAAAACTACCTATCACCAAATAAAATTTCTGTTTCAGACTACTGGCTTATCTTTCTGATAACAAATAACCCATCAAATTGTCTCTCAAGACACTGGTCAAATGAAAACACGAAGGCACACTATGGTGCTGTAGAAGATGCCATCTTTTTGTTTTCTAGTTTAACCAAAGGTGGTCACAGGAACAAATTATAAAGAGAAAACCAGGATATAACCCTGTTTTTTTTTTACCTAGCTAGTTTAAGAACCAACTGCAGAAGAGACCATTCTGTCAGATCTGTTGCTGAGGTTCAGTGATGAGTCATAGTATATCCTCATTGGGGCTCTACAATCTGAGCCTCAGCATCAGGTGGCAGGCTCTGGGTCTGTATTAATGGTCAGGGGCAGATGTGGAGCTTCTGCAGCTCAGCCCATAACTGACTGCTCGCCGCCAGATCAGAGGCCAATTAAATTACAAACTCATGCCAGGCATGGGGAGGCTGAGACAGAGGATCGCAGGTTCAAAGCCAGTCCCGGCAACTTAGCGAGGCTCTCAGCAACCTAGTGAGACCGTTTCCAAATAAGAAATAAAATTGGGCTGGGGGGTGTAGCTTGGTGGTAGAATGCCTCTGGGTTCAATCCCCAATACCTCCCCCCCCCAAATTTACTAGATAGATTTTGTAGATTTCATAGTAAAGAGTATAGGAATTTGCTTTGAATATGCAAAACATCTTGGAGGGCACCCAAGAAACTGATTATCATGAGCTGCTTTGGGTGAGTAAACAAGGAACCTAGGGAGGCTTTCACTATACATAATATATTTTTTTAATCGTGAATGCTATGAATACATTACAATTTCACAATATAGCATTTTAAATTTAATTAATTAATTAATTTATTTTTGTAGTACTGGGGATTGAACCCAGAAGCATTCTCCTTCTGAGCTACACCCCAGCCCGATTTTATTTTTATGTTGAAACAGGGTCTTGCTAAATTGCCAAATCTGGTATCGAAACTATAATCCTCCTGTCTCAGCCTCCCAAATAGTGGTTTTATAAGCTCAGCTTACAATATAACATTTTAAAGTAAAAAATCAGTGATATATGTGACCAATATTTGTCTACATCTTCATATGTTAGAGACACAGATATTAAAGGATTTTAAGGGAGGTGTTAGAAGGCTGTGTGAATAGAAGTCTAGATTACATATATACAATTAAACGTACATTTTCTGCTATATCCAGTGTGTGCCAGTGAATGTCAAACAGGCAGGCCCTCCAGAAAGCATCCCCATGCCAGGGAACAAATACTTTCTAAAACTACTTATTTTCCTTTTTTCTAACTCCAAATTCACTAAAATTATTTTTTATTTGGAAACAGGGTCTCACTAAGTTGCTGAGGCTGTCCTCAAACCTGCAATCCTCCTGTCTCAGCCTCCCAAGAACTGGGTATATAAGAGTGCACCACTACGGCCGGCTCCCAGACTCCCTTTTTCGCACACTTCTATTGGTGCATTGTAATTACACATCATAGGGAGGTTCAAAGTGATAAAGATGCACACAGTGCTTGGTGTGTTTCCCTTGGGATCCCACCCTGTCGGCCTTGCCCACCTCCCCTACATGTTAGTGAGATTGGTAGTGATACCTTCATTTATAAACATAGCATTATTTGAACTGTTTCCTTCAAAAGTTCTTTTTTCCTTCTCCCACCTCCCTCCTTCAGTCCCCTTCCACTGTTCTACAGGTCTCCTCTTTTATCTGAAGTAAGTCCCTTTTGTTTCCTTTTTTTTTGTTTTGCGGTACCAGGGATTGAACCCGGGGCATTCTACCTCTGAGCTACACCCCCAGCCCTATTTTTTATTCTTTATTTTGAGACAGGCTCTCACTAAGTTGTGGAGGACCTCACTAAGTAGCTGAGGCTGGACGCGAACCCGGATCCTCCTGTCTCAGCTTCCCAAGTACTGGGATTACAAGTGTGTGCCACCATGCCCGGCTTTGTTTCCTATTTTCTCTCTAGCTTCCACATATGAGAGAAAATATACAGCTCTTGAATTTCTGAGACTGCCCAGCCCTTTTTTATTTTGAAACGGGGTCTTGCTAAATTGCTGAAGTTGGCCTCAAATTTTCAATACTCCTATCTCAGCCTCCCAGGTACCGGGATTACAGGTGTGGGCCACTGAGCCTGGCTTGATTCCACTTTTTTTTTTTTTTATTAAAGGATGTTGTAAATTTGTATGCCTTTTATTATGGTACTTTTTAAAAAATTCTAACCAGTTCCTTTTAATAGCCTTTGTATCTTTTATCGTCCCCAGCTCCATTACTGCCAATTCCAATCCCTCTGCAGCTGGGGTTTGCCACCTTTCTTCTGCTACCATTTTCTTCTCTGGGTTTGTGCACAGCTTTTCTCTTTGTTGGTACTGCCAATGTTCTAAAATCAAGTCTGAGGTGCTATCTTTAATTTGTTTACCATAATGAAGTTTGTCTTCTTGAACATTTTTTATTTCAGATGTTTGTTATTTGATGGGTTTAATTTTATTCTGCTATATTCGTGTCAGTTTCATAAAGACCTCCTTTTTCATTTTTACAAAATAATGAAGTCTCTTTCAATTTTTTTTTTTTTTTGCAGTACTGGGAATTGAACCCAGGGGAATTCTACCTCCGAGCTACACCCCCAGCCCTATTTTTTATTCTTTATTTTGAAACAGGGTCTCACTAAGTTGCAGAGGGCCTCACTAAGTAGCTGAGGCTGGCTTTGAACCTGCGATCCTCCTGTCAGCCTCCCAAGTACCAAGATTACAAGCGTGTGCCACCATGCCCGGCTCTCTATTTTCTTTTTCTTTTTTTTTTTGCGGTACTGAAGATTGAACCCAGGGGCATTCTACCTCCGAGCTACACCCCCAGCCCTATTGTTTATTCTTTATTTTGAAACAGGGTCTCACTAAGTTGCGGAGGACCTCACTAAGTAGCTGAGGCTGGCTCCGAACCTCAATCCTCCAGTCTCAGCCTCCCAAGTACTAGGATTACAAGCGTGCGCCACCATGCCCGGCTGATGAGATTTTTTAAAATTGAAAATAGAGAGCTGGGAGCCAGTTCTTTTTGATTCATGGTTTTGCAATTAACTGAGAGGGCATATTTGTGTATGTGTGTGTAGGGGGGTGTACTGGGGATTGAATCCAGGAACATTCTACCTCCAAGCTATATCACCAGCTGCTTTCTAATTTTATTTTATTTTATTCATTTTTTTTGTGGCACTGGGGATTGAGCCCAGGGGCATTCTACCTTCGAGCTATACCCCAAGCCCTATTTTTTTTCTTTATGTTTAGTTTGAAACAGGGTCTCATTAGGTTGATGAGAATCTCACTACTTGCTGAGTCTGTCCTCGAATCTGTGATTCTTCTGCCTCAGCCTCCCAAATACTGGGATTACAAGTGTGTGCCACCATGCCCGGCCTAATTTTATTTTTTAGACAGGGTCTCACTACATTGCCCAACTGGGTCTTGAATTTGTGATCCTTCTGCTTCAGCCTCCTGAGTCACTGGGATTACAGGCATGTACCACCATGCCCAGCTCTAAAGGCAGAATTTTTTTGTGTGTGTGGCACGGGGGATGGAACCGAGGGGCGTTCTACCTCCAAGCTACACCCCCAGTCCGATTTTATTCTTTTATTTTGAGACAGGCTCTCACTAAGTTACAGGGGGCCTCACTAAGTAGCTGAGGCTGGCCGCGAACCTGTGATCCTCCTGTCTCAGCCTCCCAAGTACTGGAATTACAAGCATGCGCCACCAAGCTCGGCTTGAAAGCAGAATTTTTTTTTTTTTTGCAGTACTGGGGATTGAACCCAGGGGCATTCTACCTGTGAGCTACACCCCCAGCCCGATTTTATTCTTTATTTTGAAACAGGGTCTCACTAAGTTGCAGAGGGCCTCACTAAGTAGCTGAGGCTGGCTGCAAACCTGTGATCCTCCTGTCTCAGCCTCCCAAATACTGGGATTATAAGCGTGCACCACCACGCCTGGCTTGAAGGCAGAATTTTTAAAAGCATGGGTTATAAAAAAAGAACAGAGAGAATCCTGAGATAGAAGGAGGATGAAATGGACAAGTTATAAAGGAAGAAAATATTCTCAAGTTGAACTCCACAATTGTCATTACATAAAGGCAGTGGAAAAGAAACAGGCAGTGAAGAGCAGTTCCCAGATCAACATGAAATAAACTCTAGGTATAATATAATACCTGCTTAATTTTAGAAAAAAAAAAAGCTATCTTTGTTCCCCAACAAAACATGTTTTCTTCTCAACAAAGGAGATCAAAGCACAAAGGGTGAGCAATACCTATGCTACTCATAGTATACTCTAATTACCTGTGGCTGTTTCATTTTCAACATCTCTAAGTTTGATGAATGGGCAAGTGAAGCCTTTTATTTAGTGTCAGACCTTTGTCCACATTAATGGCTCATCAGCTTCCTATTCTTATACAGGTACAGAGCACAAAACATTTATAATTCTTAAAAATATGGCAAGTACTTCCAGTTACTGGAATAAACAGTACTTAGTGTAATGTTAATCTTATTTATTTACTGGAATTAATATAGGAAGAGATCATAAAACAAAATCTTTAGTAAGAAATTTTTAAAAAATCGTTTGACTAGATAATAGATACATTATTTGAGACATGCTTGTATCTTTTTTAATCCTTTAAGAAAACAGACCTGCCTGGCACGGTGGCGCACGCTTGTAATCCCAGTACTTGGGAGGCTGAGACAGGAGGATTGCAGGTTGGAGGACAGTCTCAGCAACTAGTGAGACTCTCATCAACCTAGCAAGACCCTGTTTCTTTTTTTTTTTTTTTTTT
>PVJS01061277.1:0-11033 GCA_004027185.1 Glis glis | reverse complement strand
CCTGACCTTGGAAGCTCATGGCCTTGTGAAAGAGGTGAGATGTGCACTGCAGTTATGACACAGTTGGGCTGCGTGGTGTCCAGAGGTGGACAGTCCTCACCACAGGTGACACCGAGAGGCAGGAATAACCGCGTCGTGGGGCGGCACCTGCTGCTCGGCCCGGGTAGTTGTAGACATGAACCAGAGCTGGGATGGATGTACAACTTGAGCGGGCTCCTTGGATGGGCTTAGGATTCCTGGCAACGGTTTTCATTTTCTGACTGATTCTCCTTGCTCTGCTTTCCTCCCTAGGGTGCTGTTAGTGGTCTGGTCTCAGATTCCATCGGTGCCCAGAAGAGTCTGAGGACATGGCTGCAGCGGTGGTGGCTGGACTGATCCCCGTGCTATACTCGGTGGCTGGTGACAAATCTAGCTACTATATTGGGCGGCAGCTGTGGTTCGGCCTAATTGCCATATATGGCATAGTGGTATATGTGGTCGGCATGCCCTGGCATCGTGTCTATGATGATTTCTGGTGCCATGGCAACATCACCAATTCTTGCTTAACGGAGTGTTTTGAAAACAGCTTTCGCCATCCTGTAATAGGAATTTGGTACTTCTTTTACTTCATCTTCCTCGCCCTCTTCTTCCTTATGGAATATTTTATGGCTCAGATTCGGCATAAACAGGTCAAGGTGAAGTCTGTGGAGTCAGTGGCGGGGAAAGTGGAGGAGGGCTCCATGGTGGGAATCCAGGAGGAGGTCGCCCCTCCAAAGAAATCCATCCTGAACTTCCACCGGGAGAAGATGCTGCTGCTGCTGTACCTCCTGTACTTCCTCCTGCAGGTCAGCGGCCAGTTTGTGTTCGTATCTCTTCTCATACATCGACACCTGCCCATGGTGAGCCAAGCCATCATCCGCTGCAGCACCAGCGGCTGCCCTGGCCCCTATCTCTGCCTGGTCAGGGCCACCAAGGAGAAACAGATGTCGCTCTACACCCTCATGACCTTGTCCTGCATGATCATCCTCTTCTGCTTGGGTTTCTTCGTCTACAGTATTCACCATTATCTGCTGAAGGGCCATTCAGGTTCCAAGTTCTGGATTGACTGACATTGGGAGAAACGATGCCCTTCTCACTTAAATCCCTTTCGCCCTCATACTATGAAGTTTATGTTCCTCTCAATTTCGTGTTTTGAGCAGTGTTGCCTTATATTCTTCTTAATTTTTCTCTTTTAAGAAATAAACATTTGCTGTTCTTGTTTTCTCTGGGGCAGGCTGAGGCTGTCTGCGGGAGGGTGGAATGCCACTGATGACCTTGCTGAGTTCGTTCCTGTCTGTGTCTAATTTCATCCTCACATGAAGCCCGTGACAGTGAACTGTGACTTCATTCTTCCACTGTCTTCACATCAGGAAGAGTTTCCATAGTTTTAGAACTAATACTCATGCCAGGCTATGAGAATACTATTAAAACTATATACTGCAGCCAGGCGTGGTGATGCACGCTTGTAATCCCAGTACTTGAGAGGCTGAGACAGGAGGATCGCAGGTTCACGGCCAGCCTCAGCTACTTAGGCCCTCCACAACTTAGTGAAACCCTATTTCAAAATAAAGAATAAAAAATAGGACTAGGGGTACAGCTCGGAGGTAGAATATCCAGGGTTCAATCCCCAATATCGCAAAAAAATAATAGTACTCTCATGATACTTTTTCTTTGTAAATGGTTGTAATGCCCAACTTTCATTCCTAATTTTGTTCATTTGAGTCCTCTCTTTTTTATTCAGTCTGTCTAGCTAAAACTTGTGAATTTCTTTGATATTTTCAAAGAGTCAAATATTGGTATCATTGACTTTTATTGTTTTTTTCTATTCTCTGTATCATTTAGTGTCTTCTAATCTTTATATCCCTCATTCTAGCTTTGGGTCCTCCTCCTCCTATTCCTTTCTCCTCCTTTTTTCTCCTTTTCCTCTTTCTCTTCCCCTTCCCCTTTTCCTTCTCCCTCTTCTTTTCTGTGGCACTGGGTATTAAACCCAGGGGCATTCTACCCCTGAGCTCCACCACTAGTCCCTTTTTATTTTTTATTTTGAAACAGAGTCTCTCTAAGTTACCCCACACAAGCCTGGAACCTGTATCCTCCTGTCTCCGCCTCCCAGGTACTGGGATTACAGGTGTGCACCACTGTACCACTTTTGTTTTCCATTTTCTAATTACTTCAGTTATGAAGTTATGTGATGATTTGAGCTTTTAAAATTTTTGAACATAGTAGTTTACAGCTATAAAAGTTTATACCTACAAATGTTTCCTTTAGCACAGCTTTCACTGGATTCAATAAGGATTGCATGTTGTGTTTTGTTTTCATTAGTCTCCAAATACAGTATTTTCTCATTTCCCTTATGAGCTTTCTTCAACCCATTTCTTAATTAAGAGCACATGGTGTAATTTCAACAAATGTTTTACTTTCCCATCTCTCCTTCTGTTATAGATTCCTAATGCCATCCCATTGTACCTGGGGAAGAATACTTTGTATGATCTCTTTTCAAATTTACTGAAGCTTAATCTGTGGTCTAACATGTTCTGGAGAAAATGTCTATGTTGTTATTGGGGAGTGTGCTCTGTGCACGTCTGTTAGATAGAGTTGGGTTCTTGTAAGTCCTCTGTTTCCTTATTTATTTTCTATCTGGTTCTGTCCATTATTGGGAGTGGGGTATTGAAGTCTCCAGTTATTGCAATAGTCTCTTTATCCCTGCAATTCTGTCAATTTGGGTTCGTATATCTTCATGGTCTATTTTTAAGTAGGTAACTGATTATAATTGTTATATCTTCTTGAAGCATTGAACTTTCATTTACATATGATGTCTTTCTTTGTGTCTTGCGACCTCTTGTATTCATTTCAAGTCATCTTCTGGTGTCTGTGGCCACTCTTACTCTCTTGGTTGCAATTTGCATGGAGTATCTTTTGCCGTCACTCATTTTCAGTCTATTGGTGTCTCTGGATCTTAAGTGAGCCTCTTGTAGACAACATATCATTGGCTCATAGTTTTTAAAATAACTCTGCCACTCCCTTTCTTTTGAACTGAGGGCTTAAGCCATTTAAATTTAAAGTAATTACTGTTAAGGAGGGACTTATTTCTGCCATTCATTTTCTACGTGACATATAGTTTATTTTGTCCCTGATTTCTTGCATTAGTGTCGTGTATGTGTGCGTGTGTGTGTGTGTGTGTGTGTGTGTGTGTGTGTGTCACGCTGGGGAATTATACCACCCAGGAGCATTATACATCCAAGCTACATCCCAAGCCCTATTTTATTTTATTTATTTTATTTTTATTTTTATTTTTTGCAGTATTGGGAATTGAACCCAAGGACATTCTACCTCTGAGTTACACCACCAGCCCTATTTTTTATTCTTTATTTTGAAACAGGCTCTCCTTAAGTTGCAGACGGCCTCACTAAGTAGCTGAGACTGGCCGTGAACCAGGATCCTCCATTCTCAGCCTCCCAAGTACTGGGATTACACGCGTGAACCACCACTTGTAAATAAAATATATTTTATTTTTTATATGAAAACGAGATCTCAATAAATTGCTGAGAGCCTCACTGAGTTGCTGAGGCTGGCTTCGAACCTGCAATCCTCCTGTCTCAACCTCCCAAGTGCTAAGATTACAGGTGTGTACCACCAAGTCCAGCTTACTATTTTCTTTTGAGTTTGGTTATTTTTATAAGTGAAGCATTTATTATTTGTTTATGTGTTTATTTATTTATTTATTATTTATTTTGTGGTACTGTGGATTGAGCCCAGGGGTGTTCTACCTCCAAGATACAGCTCCAGCCATATTTTTTTATTTTTTATTTTGGAACAGAGTCTTGCTAAGGTGCTGACGGTGTCGATGAGTTGCTGAATCTGTGATTGAATCTGTGATTTTCCTGTTTTAGCCTTCCAAGTACTGGGATTACAAGCATGCGCCATCAAGCCTAGCTTATAGTGAAATATTTAAATCCCTTTCATGTATACTCTATAGCTATTTTCTTTGTAGTTTCCATGGGATTTAAATTTAACATCCTAACATTATAACACTCTAGTTTGAATTTTTATCAGTTTAACTTCAATAACATACAAAATTTCTTCTTCTTTACACTTCTGTCTCTAACTCTTTCCTTTGTTGATATCACAAATTACATCTTTAAAAATCGTGTGTCCCCAATCATAATGCAATATTTTTTGAGGTAGTAGGGATTAAACCCAGGGCTTCATCCATGCTAAGCAAGCACGCTTCCACTGAGCTACATTCCCAGCCCCTAATGATTCTTTTAAATATATTAGTTATTAAAATGATGTAAAATATAAAGTATGAACTTATAAACGACAGTTACAATAATACTAGCATTTAGAGTCATATAGAATGTAAAACATGAAGGTAGAAATCATTTTTGTAGAGCCAGGTGTGGTGGCGCACGCTTGTAATCCAGTACTTGGGAGGCGGAGACTGGAGGATCCACGTTCGTGGCCAGCCTCAGCTACTTAGTGAGGCCCTCCGCAACTTAGTGAGACCCTGTTTCAAAATAAATAATAAAAAAAATAGGGCTCGGGGTGTAGGTCAGAAGTAGAAAACCCCTGGGTTCCATCCTCAGTACTGCAAAAAAAAAGTAATTTTTGTAAAATGCTAGCTTTTTACTTTTATCAAGACCGTTATTCATACAGCATGGAGTTACTTACTGTCTAGTGTCCTATTTCACCCTTTAGAATGCTCTTGAGCTTTTTTTTACACAGCTCAACTGGATGATAACGAAGTGTCTCAGCTTTTTACTTAACTGGGAATATTTTAATTCCTTCCTTACTTTAGAATTACAGTTTTGCCGACATAGAATTCTTGGTTGACAGTTTTTTTCTTTTAGAATTTTGCTATATCAACCAACTGCCTTCTGGTCTCCAAAGGTTCTGATGATAAATGTGCTGTTACTTTTATCGAGAATCTCTTGTGTGTCTCTCGTATGTGCTTAGCTACTTCTCTATTGCTGCTTTTAAGATTTTATCTTTAAAAAGTTTAATTATAGCCAGGCATGGTGGCGTATGCCTGTAATCCCAGTACTTGGGAGGCTGAGACAGGAGGATCGCAGGTTCTAGGGCAGCCTCAGCAAGTAGTGAAACTCTAATCAACCTGGTGAGACCCTTTTTCAAAATGAAAATGAAATAGAGCTGGGGGTGTAGCTCAGAGGGAGAATGTCCCTGGGTTCAATCCCCAGTACCAAAAAAAAAAGTTTATGTTTCATTGTGTTTTTTTTAGTTCATCAGTCTTAGAGTTTGCTGAACTTCTGGATTGCTTATATTAATGTCTTTAATCAAGTTTGGCAGTTTTTCAGCTATTGTCCCTTCAAATATTCTCTCTGCCCCTTTCTTTCTTTTTTCTCCTTCTGGGAATCCTTTGATGACTTGCGCTAGTGCCTGTTCACCTGCTCTTCCTGACCCTCCTGCGTCTAAACTAGAGGACACTAAGAATACTAGACAGGAATTCTCCAGGCCTACTGGCGAGTAAGAACCATTCTGCCATTTCTGCATTGCCCCACATAGAAACTACCCTCTCTTAATACCTGCGCCTCTCCCGCCCAGAGCCTTCTCTGACAATGACTTGGCAAGAGGTCCATGAGTGATGTTTTGGATGGAAAATTTGCAATGTCTGCTTCATGCCAGGTTAAGTGGCATGCTACCAGTCCTGGAAGCCTTACACAAGTCAAATTATTTGGATACTGAAAACTGGGATGCATGATGTGCTCTATAAAGGGGGCACACCTCTGATATGAAGGGAGATGTATCTGGGCTCTGGTGATGGGCATAGCAAACATTCATCTAATTATCTAATCCTCTGATCATCATCCTGTCCTGTGCGGGGGTACTGTGGATTGAACCCCAGAGAGCTCTACCTTTGAGCTACACCCCGGCCCAATTTTATTTTTTATTTTGAGACAGGGTCTCACTGGGTTGTTGGGGGTCTTGCTTAATTGCTGAGACTGGCCTCTAATCTTTGATTCTCTTGTCTCAGCCTCCCAAGAGCACTATGCCTGGCCTGGCCTCGTTGTTGTTATCAGAGACTTAGGGGAATTTTCACGGGGACTCCCAGCTCTGACTCTGCTCTCAGTGTTGAACTGAGTCGTCATGCTGGACTCATGTGGTGGCGACCACCACCTGCCTTTCAGAGATGGATTAACAGGTTTTTCTGATGTACATGAAGCCGTGGGCTTCACTCTCACCTGCAGTGGATGCAAACTCTTAAAGTCATTGGAGGAGGACGCGTCAACTTTAGGAGTGGTAATATTGTCTCAATGTAGATGAATAGTATTTATTTCATGATAATAACTGATCCAGATGAAACCCTGTCCACCCCAGGAGTTTGTGCTGGTTCTCTGTGTCCCTCGACATGGTCCTTACCCTCCATCAGTGTAATGGGGATGCTCATTCCACCTCCTCATGGAGACATCAAAGGACTCGGGGGGGGGGGGACAGAGGCCCCTGCAGGGAATCAGCGGCCTCAGCTGGTCCTGCTGACCCCTGCTCGCTCCAGCCCACAGCTGCCGTGGGCAGTGGCCTCTGCCCACTCTGTTCCTTCTGCTGGTCAGGCCAGACTTGCTACATACAACTCTACTGCTCCTCCAGGAAGCCTGTCTCCATGCCACGTTGGGGTGGGTGTCCCTCGGCTGGGCTCCCATGGCACTGGGATCCGCCACCAGACTCCCTCCCTCTGGGGCTGGACAGGATCCGCTTCTCACCTCCTGTCTAGGACAGCAGCTCTCCTGAGTGTGGCACCGGCCTCTAGATTCCCCTGACATGTGTCCTCTTTTCCCAGGCCACACGTCTAATGACCAGTGTCAGGAACTCCCCCTCCCCAGGCATTCAAAAGGATGTGCCCTGTGCCCTGCGAGGCCCCGCCCACACCGACTCCCCGTGCCAGGGTCTGATGGCTCTGTCCTGAGGAGGGTCATGAGGGCATGAGGGGTTCGATCCCAGGACATCACCACACATGACCAGCTGTAAATTCCCGTGGGCTCGGCTTTGTCATTCACAGTCCACCCCAGCCCTGCGACGAGGCATAGCAGTCCTTAGAAAAGCATCCGGCCTTCAGGCGTCTTGAAGAGAATGCAAACCTGTGAACGTTTTCCTCTCTGCTCTTCACATTCTCCATCCTTGTCTGCATGGTGTTTAATGGGTGCGCACAGCTCGGGCTCAGGGTGGCAGGGGAGCTCCACGCGCCATCACAGTCAGTTGGTCTTCACAGTACCCTGGGTGGGGGCTGCTGCCCCATTTCACAGATGAGGAATCTGAGGCTCAGGTGGGACCACCTTTCCACTGACACCAGTCTGTCTGACCCCAGAGCTCATGTCCCTGACTGTCAGGAGTCCAGTCCCAGCAGGCAGCATCCCCTGGTGCCAGGAATCCCCACCGCTCTCTAGGCATTCACCCGCACCCATAGGAGCAGCTGCTCCTCCCTCCCACCCCCCAGGACGGCCTGCCAGTGTCCTCCTCACAGCACCCACCAGCTCTGCGTGGGGCCCCAGTCTGCAGCGAGGCAGGCAGTGCTGAGGTCACACAGCACTATAAAGAGACTTACAATGCAACTTAAAACGAATAGGGATAATTTTATTAAATGAACTTTTAAAATATAACAAATGCAGAAATAGAGAAGTGCAAGAAAAAATAAAAGGACAACTTTCCAGGGAGGGGACAGCACTGGCCGGGGAGCTGGCGCTGGGAGGAGACCCGGAGCTGATGCGAGGGTGCAGCCTGAGCGGCTCCAACTCCACGGTCACGGAAGATGTGCTGCAGAGCCGCGGGCTCAGGCTCGGCTGCTTCTGAAGCTGGCAGCTCCAGCTCCAGGGGGGCTGGAAGGCTTGCTGCCACGGAGCAGGGGGCTCTGTCTCAGCAGATGTGGCCCCAGGTGGCTCAAGATCCACAGCGGCCTGAAGATGTGCTGCCCCAGGTGTGCAGGGCACCCTGCTGCTGGAGGCAGCTCTGCACCTCGAGGTGTCACTGGAGCTGCAGGAGTAGAGGTGATCCTCAACATGGGTGCCTTTCCCTAAGGCTCTCCCCATTCAGCGAGCAGCCCCGCCTCCCTCAGAACTTGATCCCCTGTCTCCCAGCGGAACATCTTCCCAGACTGGGGTCCACCACCTGAGGTGTCCAGGCTCTTCCTGCCCCCAGCCAATGCCACTCCCTGGAGCCTCCTCCTGGTGGGGCCCAGCACGGGTGCCTCCTCCCAGGCTCCCTGTCACCCACCCCAGGCCTCCTCACCCTTGGGCTCTGCCTCACTGGGATCTGGGGCCTCAAGCTGGGTCAGGAGACAGTGGACACGGAGGGTCAGGTCTGAGAAGGGCATGTTGAGCTGCAAGTAGGCCATCAACTGGTTCAGGCTGGCTAGACCCGGGGATCCCCAAAAATCCTCGGGGTATTTGTCCAACCAGGTTTGCAAGATGGAGCAGAGGGCACTGGGGACAGGCAGGCAGGCAGCAGAGTCAGGGGCCTGGCCTCTCCTTCGTGGCCCTCCCGAGACTGCAGGGTGGGCTCCCATGCAGAGGCCGCCCTGCCCAACTGCATTGGACACGGAGGGCAGAGGTGTGAGGCCTACATTGGGCAAGTGCTCCCCACACCTGTGCACCTCGATGCAGGACAGTGTGGGTGGGCCTGATGGGAATGCGTCCTCAAGGGCCCCAGCCTCCCCTCTGCTCCCTGGGTTCCAGAGATCCCCCCCCCCCGGCGTGTGTCTTCCTCTTACTACGGGTCAAGCTGCAGACCTCAGCTCTCTAGAGGGAATCACAGGGGCAGGACCTGGGGTTGGCCCAGCCCTCCTCAGCCCCAGCCCCTCAGGTGTCCCCAGTCTGCAGACAGGATCCGCCCCCTTGATGGATCCACTCACCTCTTTACTTGGTGGTCCTCCTCACAATGAGGGCGGAAGAATCCATACCTAGAGGGGGGCAGGAGAGCGTCACCTCTGATGTACTGTGTCCCTCACCTGCCAGGACATCTAGGGGGACTGGCAAGCCCAGGAGGGCTGGGAGTTTTGTCTGCACCGCTCTCTGATATGCTAAGTTCCTGGAAACAGAGTTTGCACACCTGCACACAGTCGGTGCTTCATATATGTTTGTGTAATGAATGAGGCCAACCAGCTCCTTCCCTGATATCTCAGTGTGCTGGGGGCCCTCAGTTATCCCCAAGAGGCCCCTGCTCCGGCTACATCTAGATCGGGGACCCTCCCAGGTGGAATCTGGAGCCTCCTCACAGATGGGGAGAGTGCTTTGTCTGCCTTAGAGAAGTGAGGCCTGAGGCAGAGACCTTGGTTGGGAGGGGGCACACACTGGTTGCCCACAGCCCTGCGCAGCCCACTCCACAGGGTAAGCCTGGGGCAAGGGATTCCAGGGCTCATCGCACTAGGTCCTGAGACACCCCCGCCATGTGGTCCCCTGCAAACCCGTTTCCAACTGGGGCTCAGAGAGGAACAGGACATTCCCAAGACCCAGCCAGGAGGTGGCCCGTCCCCTGGGCTTGGAGGCGTGCACACCTTTTGAACAGCAGGTCCAGCACCTGTGGGGTGGTGGCAAAACGTCGGTAGATGCACAGAAAGGCGGGGACGAAGAAGGGGTCCCCACTCCGCAGGGCAGGCACCAGCTGGCTCACGAGCTTCTCCACTAGGCCTGCTTCGAGGGGCCCCACCGTGCTGGGCGCAGCCAGGGTTGAGGCTGCCTCGTTTTCACTCTGGGGTGGGACCAAGGAGGGACAGATCAAACATGGAAACAGTTGCCAACTGCAAAATGGTTCATTGCCATACAGTGAAAACAGCCGGGAAAGAATCGTCCTCTATATTCACCTCTCTCTGTCTCTCTTGCTCTGTGTCTCTTTCTCTCTCTCCCTCTCTCTCTCCTCTCCTCTCCCCTCCCTCCCCCTCACTCTCCTCTCTCCCCTGGGGAGAGTCTGGGGCTCTCCATGGGGAGATCAGAGTCGTGGGCTTTCGTGTTCTGACCTGCTCTGGGCTGCCCTGTGTCACCTCCGGGCTCCTCTGGGAAAATGGCCCCTGGTGTTGGGGGTGAGGGCTGACATGATCAAGGCCCCTGCTGTGCGCTTTCCTGAGGCCTGAGCTGCGCCCAGTCGGGAGACAGCAGGAGAACATCTCGTCCTCTCTGGGGTCTCCAGACACGTGAGTTGGCTGTTGCTGGCTCTGGGATGTGGGTGCCTGGCAACCAGGGCTCCAAGTTCTTTTTGTCCATCGAGGAAGTGAGGTCACTACCTGGGTGCCATTACCTGAGCCTCTTCCTCACACAAGGCCCCTCAAAGGCCCCCCAGGGTGCTGACTGCTCCCCTCTCCCCAAGGCATGTGCAGGACAGGACAGTCACACCAACACACCCTGGCTCAGCGTCCCCAGGCCTCGCCCCTGCATCCTTCCAGGTGTGTGACCCTGGACAGGTCACTGTCCCTCTCAGGGCCTCCCCAGTCTTCAGGTGTACATGCCTATAAGCACCCACATTACCTATGAAACCCTAAGGCTGGAGTCACAGGTTGATAACGCACAAACTTAGAGATGGGACGGTCACAAGATGGGGTGGGACAAACAGTGACACGAAGCTCAACCAGATCTGGTTCCACGGGGCATCTGGATAAAGTCACTTCCCCTTTTGGTGGCTTTACCTACTCTGCACCACGGGAAGGCTGAAGTGACTGAGGCTCATCGACTGTTCCCTTATGACATAGACCTTCCAAGAGCTTCCCAGGAGATTTAGGATCAACCCAAGTGTCTCAGCCTCTGAGGTGTGCGCCCCACAATGGCTCCTAGTGACCACAGCCTCCTGGTGCCCTGGCCCTGCAGCCCCCTCCCCTCTGGGTGCTTTGGACTCAGCATCAGGCATCTAAGGGACAGAAATTGGCAAAAGTGATGGGCTGTCACCCCCATGACTGAGTTATGGGAAGTCTGACTCCTGTCCGGCTCCCTCTGTCCCCCACCCCATCCTTCCCGTAGGGAATCAAGCTGAGCTATTATGAGCTGCCCTGTGGACAGGGGCAAAGATCCGACAGTGTCCTGGCCAAC
>PVJS01061276.1:0-11034 GCA_004027185.1 Glis glis | reverse complement strand
TGTTCCTGTTTTTAAGGGGAACTCTCAAAGTTTTTCCGCATTCAATATGATGTTGGCTGTGGGCCTATTGTATATTGTCTTTATGATGTTGAGGTATGTTCCTTCTCTTCCGATTCTCTGCAGTGTTTTTAGCATGAATGGGTGTTGGATTTTGTTGAATGCTTATTCGGCATCTATTGAAATGATCATGTGATTTTTTTCTTTAGTTCTGTTTATGTGGTGGATAACATGGATTGTTTTTCATATGTTGAACCAGCCTTGCATCCCTGGGATGAACCCGACCTGGTCATGGTGTATAATTTTCTTGGTGTGGTTTTGAATGTGCATTGCTAGTATTTTGTTTAGAAGTTTTGTGTCTAAGTTCATCAACGATATAGGCCTGTAGTTTTCTTTTCTTGAGCTGTCTTTATTTGGTTTTGGTATTAATGTGATGTTGGCTTCATAGGATGTATTGGGAGAGTCCCACTTCTTTCTATTTCATGGAATAGACTGAGGAGTATTGGTAGTTCTTCTATAAAGGTTTAATAAAATTCACTTGGGAAACCATCTGGACCTGAGCTTTTCTTTGATGGTAGGCTCTTTATTGCTGCTTCAATCTCTTTGATTGCTATTGGTCAGTTTAAATTTTCTATATCATCTTGATTCAATTTAGGAAGGTTGTACTTGTCTAGAAATTTGTCAGTTTCTTCTAGGCTTTCCATTTTATTGGAGTATAGGTTTTCGAAGTAGTTTCTGATAATCCTCTGGATTTCCATGCTATCGTTGGTAATATCACCTTTTTCATCTCTTATTTTAGTAATTTGGGTTCATTCTCTCTTTCTTTTGGTTAGGTTGGCTAGTGGCTTATCTATCTTGTTTATTTTTTCGAGAAACCAGCTTTAGGTTTTGTTGATTTTTTTGTATTTTTATTCTCTACTTCATTGATTTCTGCTCTGATTTTAATAATTTCCTGTCTTCTACTGGCTTTGGGGTTAGACTGTTCCTGTTTTTCAAGGGCTTTGAGGTGTGTCATCAGGTTTTTTATTTGGTGATTTTCTGTTCTTCTTATGTGAGCACTCAGTGCTATGAATTTTCTTCTTAATACTGCCTTCAAAGTATCCCAGAGATTTTGATATGTTGTGTCTCTGTTTTTGTTTGTTTCTAGGAATTTCTTAATTTCCCCCCTTATTTCTTCTGTGACCCATTCCTCATTCAGCAGTGTGGTGTTAAGTCTCCATGTGTTTATGAGGTTTCTCTGGGTCTTCTTATAGTTGATTTCTAGTTTCATTCCATTATGGTCTGAAAAGACAGGGGATTATATCACATTTTTTGAATTTGCTAGTACTCACTTTGTGGCCTAGAATATGGTTAATTTTGGAGAAGGTTCCATGAGCAGCTGAAAAGAATGTGAATTCAGCTATAGTTGGGTGGAATAGTCTGTATGTGTCTAGTAGGTCTATTTAGTTTATGGTATTCTGTAGGTCTGAGGCATCCTTACTGACCTTTGTTTTGAAGATCGATCTAGTTGTATGAGAGGAATGTTGAAGTCTGAATAGTATTGTATTGGGATCTATGTGTGACTTAATGTCACTCAGAGTTTCTTTTATGAAAATGGTTGCACCTACGTTTGGGGCATAAATGTTGACTATTGTTATATCCTCTTGCTGTATTGTTCCTTTTTCCAGTAAAAAATGACCTGCTTTGTCTCTTCTGATAAGTTTAGGCTGAAAGTCTAATCTGTCTGAAATCATAGTTGCTACTCCTGCTTAATCCTTTCATTTTATAGACAAGCAAACCGATGCTCCATATGGGTGAAGTGTTTTGTCCAAAGCCACTTATTTAGTGGGAAAGCTGGGATTAGAATTTAGTTCTTCTCTGTGGAGTGCTTTTCCACTATAGATTTTTTTAACATACTAATAAATAACATCTGTTTTGCAGGCTGCTCTAAGACTTTTTTTTTTTTTTTTTGCAGTACTGGGTTTTGAACCCAGGACATTTTATCTCTGAGATACACTCCACAACCCTCTTTATTTTTGAAACAAGGTCTTGAAAAGTTGTTGACACTGGTCTCAAACCTGCAGTCCTCCTGTCTGAGCCTCCCAAGTGCCTCCACACGTGGCTCTAAGACTCCCTATTTCTGTCACACAAGGCCCCGGCTTCCACTCATGACAGCAGCCTATTCTGTGTGGCAGTAAATGCTTTTTAGAGCAAGTTGGCCATCAATTCAAATTTTGCTATTGAATATTAACTCTACTTCTTGCATATTTGTTATCATAAAGACATTTCTTTTTAGTCAACATTAGAGAGTTTTGTTCCTTGGTGTCTGTCATTTCTCGAAAATTCAGTCTCAAACTGACTATAGTCTAGCACTTGCCAAAGGTTGGGTTGAGGCTTTGGGTACTTATGAGAAACAGGTTAGTAGATAAGCAATTTAGCTTCCTAACTTCTTCTGTGTTAAGTAAACCATCAGAAAGGGATGTACTTAGAACATGTCACTTCACTTTTCCACACAAATCCCTTCACCAGATTATGATTTAATATATGTGAATAGGACATTTTTTTCAAAACTCTACTTGAAAACAAGTTTTCTGACACATTCTTGATTATGAATATGGTAGAAAATGTTTCTTTAGACAGCTGGGAATGGTGATGCATAACTGTAACAGTCTTGGGAGGCTGTTATAGTTAGATATAAAATGTCCCTTAAAGAACTCACTTATTAATATTCAGGGTTGATATAATTGAGTTATGAGGGTTGTAATCCCAGCAGTGGATAAATCCATTGTAATGGATTGACCTGGATGGTACCTGGTAGGCCTGTAGGGTGTGGCTGGAGGAAGTGGACCCAGAGGGTGTGGCCTTGGAGATTATATATATGGTCCCCCCTCCTCCTGCTTGCTCTCTTGCTTCTGGCCTCCATGATGTGAGCAGTCTATGTGCTCTTCCTTTCTCTGCTTCCTGTCAGTATGTCCTGAGATCCACGGTCCCTGGCCTCACATGAAGTGAAATTGAAACCTTAAAAAAATTAATTTTCTTTCCTGTAAGTTATGTGGCCAATCTTTTAGATTATAGCTGCAAGAATGATGATGGCTATAGAGACTGAGACAAGGAGGATCACAGGTTTGAGGCTAGCCTTAGCAACTTAGTGACATACTCAGCAACTTAGCGAGACCCTGTTTCAAACAAACCAACAAACATACAAACACACAAACAAACAAATAAGGCTAGGGATGTAGCTTAGAGGTAGAATGCCCCTTGGTTCAACCCCCAGTTCCAAAAAAAGTCACTAAGAACATTAATAGCAAATCATGTTTTGTAGTTATACAATGCTTTCTTTCACATTACCTAATTTGATAAACCAATCATATGATATTTTTAAAAATTATACTCATTACTCATTTTACAGATGAAGAAAGGGGTGTAGAGGTGGGTAACAGTGAGGAAGGAATGGGAAAAAACTGGAACTGAGATCATTTGCATATAAATCCTATAAATCTATTTCCCTTTGTTGCCTTTGCCTCCTCAAATTCAGAGCTTAACTCAGTTTTAATTTGTGTAAAACAGCCCTAGTATTGAACATCTCTTACTCTACAACTACTTTATTTGCTTTGTGTATAATTTATTTTAGTTATTATATATAAAATACATTTATGAATTGACTTAAATTTTTCAGTAAGAAGATAGGTCATAAATAAATTGGTTCATGCTGGACATGGTGGCACACGCCTGTAATCCCAGTACTTGGGAGGCTGAGACAAGGAAGATCAGAAGTTGGAGGCTAGCCTTGGCAATTTTGGGAGGCCTGTTTCCAAATAAAAAATAAAAAGGACTAAGGGTGCAGCTCAGTGGTAGAATGCCCCTGAGTTTAATCCCTAGTACCATAAAAAACAAAAATAAATTGGTTCATAACTATATTGGTTTTTCTTTCCCCTAGTGGTTCCTTTAATACACCTATTTAAAGGAATATGTTGATATATTTTAAAGTATTTTTAAAAAATAATTTGGAGGCCAACCTAACCAAAAGAAAGAAATGATTCAAATGAACAAAATAAGAGATGAAAAAGGAGATATCACCACAGACAGCACAGAGATCCAGAGGATGATTGGGGACTATTTTGAAAATTTATATTCCAATAAACCTAGAAGAAATTGACAAATTTTTAGATGCATGCAACCTACCTAAATCAAACCAAGAGGATATAGATAACTTAAACAGAACAATAACAACAACAACAACAACAAAGAAATCAAAGAAGTAATTAAAAGCCTGTCAACAAAGAAAAGCTCAGGACCAGATAGATTCCCAACTGAATTCTACAAGACCTTCAAAGAGGAACTAACTACAATGCTCTTCAAGTTATTTCAGGAAATAGAGGTGGAAAACTCATTCTATAAAGCCAGTATGATCTTGATACCAAAACTGAATCTTCAAGAAAAGAAAATTACAGACCAAAATGCTTGATGAACATAGGTGTGAATATTCTTAAGATACACTAGCAATTCACCTTTAAACCAACATCAAGAAGATTGTGCACAATGACCAAGTTAGTTTCATTCCAGGGATGCAAGGTTGGTTCCACATATGTCAGTCAGTAAATGTAATTCATCACATAGAGAACCAATGACAAAAACCACAATATTACTTCAATAGACGCAGAAAAAGCATTTTATGAAATCCAACACACACATTTATGTTAATGCTGAAGAAATTTGGGATAGAAGGCAATATTATAAACCCAATGCCAACATCATGTTGAATGGTGAAAAACTGAAAGCATTTCCTCTAAAATCAGGAAGGCAAGGATGCCCACTATCACTATTCCTATTCAATATAGCTCTTACAATCTTAGCCAGAGCAATTCAGCAAGAAAAGGAAATTAAAGGGATACAAATAGGGAAAGAAACGAAATTATCTGTTTGCAGATGACATGATTATGTACTTAGTAGACACAAAAAAGTCAGAAGACTTCTAGAGCTGATACATATATTCAGCAAAATAGCTAGCTATAAAATCAACTTACAAAAATCAATAGCTTTCCTATACACCAACCACAAATCCAGAAAACAATTCCATTCACCATTCACAATAGCCTCCAAAACAACCCCCCCCAAAAAAACCCACTTAGGAATAAATCTAACCAAGGAGATAAAAGACCTCTAAAACGGAAACTTATAGAACAATGAAGAAAGAAATTGGAGAAGACCATAGAACATGGAAAGACTTCCTGTGTTCTTGGATAGGCAGAATAAATATTGTCAAAATGGCTGTACTGCCAAAGGCAGCCTACAGCTTCAGTGCAATCCTACCAAAGTAACAATGTCATTCTTCACAGAGCTAGAAACAATAGTCCTAAAATTCATATGGAAGAACAAAAGACCCAGAATACCACTGGCAACAAGAACCATGCAGGGGGCATCACAATACCTGATTTCAAATAATACTCCAGAGCCATAGTAACAAACACTGCATGCTATTAGCACAAAAACAGATACACAGACCAATGGAATAGAAGATACAGAGACAAAGCCTCATATTTATAGCCAGTTGATTTTTGAAAGATGAGCTGAAAACATGCTGGAAAAAAGACAGCCTTTTCAACAAATGGTGTTGGGAGAAATGGATACCATATGTAGAAGAATGAAAATAGACTTCTCTTACCCTGCACAAAAATCAACTCAAGGTGGATCAGAGACCTAGAAATTAAGCCAGAAACTTTGAAATTACTAAAAGACAGTATAGGACCAACTCTCCAACATATAGACACTGGTAGAGACTTCCTCGACAAGACCCCTAAAGCCCAGGAAATAAAATCAAGAATCAATAAATAGGATTCCACCAAATTAAAATGCTTCTGTGCGGCGAAGGATACAATCGAGAGTCTGAAGAGAGAGTCTACAGATTGGGAGAAAATATTTGCTAACTACTCTTCTGATAGAGAACTAATATCTAGAATATATAAAGAACTGAAAAAATTTAACACCAACCCCCTCCCCAAATATCCTAATTAAAATTTGGGCTATTGAAATAATAGACACTTCTCAAAAGAAAAAATGCAAATGGCCAACAAATACATGAAAAAATGTTCAACATTATTAGCAATCAGGGAAATGTAAATCAGAACTACCATGAGATTCCATTTAACTCCATTAGAATGGCAATCATAGCAGAGTGTGGTGGTACACACCTGTAATCCCAGTATTTGGGAGGGTGAAACAGGAGGATTGTAGGTTCTAGGCCAGCCTCAGCAATTTAGTGAGACCCTGTTTCAAAATAAAAAAAAAAATAGGGCTGGGGTGTAGCTCAGAGATAGAACATCCTGGTTCAATTCCCAATACCAAAGAATAAAAATAAATAGAATGGCAATCATCAAGAATACAAATAATAATAAATGCTAGTGAAGATGTGGGAAACTAGGAACTCTTACACACTGCTGGAATTGTAAATTAGTACAGCCATTATGGAGATCAGTGCTGGAGGTTCTTCAAAAGACTAGGAAAAGAACTACTATATGACCCAGCCATACCACTCCTCAGGATCTTTCCAAAAGAATTCAGGCTACAATACTATAGTGATACATGCATACCCTTGTTTATAGTAGCACAATTCACAATACCCAAATTATGGAACTAACTTAGGTGTCTGTCAGCAGACGAATTGATAATGAAAGCGTGGTATACACACATAGTGGAATTTTACTCAGGAATAAAGAAGAACAAAATTATGTCATTAAAAGGAAAATGAGCCGGGTGTGGTAGTGCACGCTTGTAATCCCAGTACTTGGGAGGCTGAGACCAGAGGATCCGAGTTCGCGGCCAGCCTCAATTACTTAGTGAGGCCCTCCGCAACTTTTTGAGACCCTGTTTCAAAATAAAGAATAAAAAAATAGGGCTGGGGGTGTAGCTCAGAGGTAAAATGCCCCTGGGAAAGTCAAGGGTCATATGTTTATTCTCATGTGGAAGCTAGAATAGAAATAGGAAGGAAAAGGAACTTCAGTCGAATGAGGAAAGAAACCACTATAATAGTGGAAGGGGATTGGAGGAGGCAGTTGGTGAAGGCAAAACAAGGATTGAGAAAGGGAACAGTTCAAATAAGGTTATGTCCATAAAGAATGTTTCACTACCAATCTCACTAAAATGTGTGGGGAGGGAGGAAGAAGGAGGAGGAGTGGGGTTATACAGAGGAAAATACACCAAGTTATATGTGCATATATGTATAACTTTGAATCTCACTATGATGTATGATTACATGGCACCAATAAAAGTATAAAAATAAATAAACAGAGGGTATGGCTCAGAAGTAGAATATCCTGTATTCAATCTCTAGTAACACACACACACACAGAGACACACACACACGCACACACACTCCTTTGCAGGAAAGAATAAGCATAAATATAGTTTATCATTTACTATATATCAACAAATACTTCTAGATACTGTCATCCATCAGATAATTTAATAAATTTATGATATAAGAATATTGAGCCAGGCATGGTGGCACACGCTTGTAATCCCAGTACTTGGGAGGCTGAGACAGGAGGATCCATGTTCACGGCCAGCCTCAGCTACTTAGTGAGGTCCTCCGCAACTTAGTGAGACCCTGTTTCAAAATAAAGAATAAAAAAAATGGGCTGGGGGTATAGTTCGGAGGTAGAATGCCCCTGGGTTCAATCCCCAATACCACACACACACAAAAAAAAGAATATAAATGAACACAAAAATCACTGCTATGTCAATCACTTTAGAAGTTACTTCTACGTTAGGGTGCTCTTTATTGTAATTGTTAATATGTAAGATATATACATACATATATGTGTGTGTCGTGTATGTACTCACTTCCTATTCTATCTGTACCACTTAACTTAGTGATAATAAGAACAGAAAGAGCAACATAAGCAGCAGACTGCTATGTCTGCCATAACTTCCCATTAAAAAAGTGCGTTTCTGCCTTTTTTTTTTTTTTTGCGGTACCAGGGATTGAACCCAGGGGCGTTCTACCTCCGAGCTACACCCCCGGCCCTATTTTGTATGCTTTATTTTGAAACCGGATCTCACGAAGTTACGGAGGGCCTCACTAAGTAGCTGAGGCTGGCCGCAAACCGGGATCCTCCGGTGTCAGCCTCCCAAGTACTGGGATTACAAGCGTGCACCACCACGCCCGGCCCGTTTCTGCCATTTTTAACTCTAAAGATTACTTTCAGACAATATGACAATGAGTAGTACAAACAAGATGATGTAGATGTGTAAATACATGAGTTATTTTCTACTTGACTATGACCAAAGGTAATGGGAGGGGAAGAGCGGTATGCTCCTTACTTAGAAACTCAAACAGGCAGACCCTAGTTAACTTCCAAAATTTAGATATTACAGTTTGAAGGAGAACTCAAAATCTTTCCCTTAGTTTTTGTCCTAAACACAAATACAGCAGATAGGCAAATGTTTTTGTTTTGTTTTTGTTTTTGTTTTGGGGGCTATATAATTTCTTTTATTGTTGCATTGTAATCATATATCTTGATGAGGTTCAGGGTGGTTGAGTCATACATGCACACATCACTCATTTAGCCCTCCACCAATTCCCACCACATTCCTACCCCCTTCCCTCCTTCTTCTGATCAGCATAGTGATTGACTTTGATAAATTTGTGTATGTATAAGTTTGTGTATGTATGTGTGTATGTATGTATAAAAGTTTGTGTATGATGTATGATTTTCATGATGTGGTTTTGAATGCGCATTGCTAGTATTTTGTTTAGAAGTTTTATGTCTAAGTTCATCAAAGATATAGGTCTGTGGTTTTCTTTTCTTGAGCTGTCTTTGTTTGGTTTGGTATTAGTGTGATGTTGGCTTCATAGAATGTGTTGGGGAGAGTTCCGTTTCTTTCTATTTCATGAAATAGATTGAGGAGTATTGGGATTAGTTCTTCTGTAAAGGTTTTATAAAATTCACCTGGGAAACCATCTGGACCCGGCCTTTTCTTTGATGGTAGGCTCCTTATTGCTGCTTCAATCTCATTAATTGCTATTGGTCGATTTAAATTTTCTATGTCTTCTTGATTGAACTTAGGAAGGTTGTACATGTCTAGAAATATGTCAATTTCTTCTAGGTTTTCCATTTTGTTGCAGTATAGTTTTTCAAAGTAGTTTCTGATTATCCTCTGGATTTCTGTGCTGTCGGTGGTAATATCACTTTTTCATCTCTTATTTTAGTAATTTGGGTTGATTCTCTCTTTCTTTTCATTAGATTGGCTAGTGGTTTATCTATCTTGTTTATTTTTTCAAATTTGGTTTTGTTGATTTTTTTGTATTTTTTTAGTTCTCTACTTTGTTGATTCCTTCTCTGATTTTAATAATTTCCTGTCTTCTACTGGCTTTGGGGTTAGACTGTTCCTGTTTTTCAAGGGCTTTGAGGTGTGTCATTAGATTATTTATTTGGTGATTTTTCTGTTCTTATGTGGGCACTCAGTGCTATGAATTTTCCTCTTAATACTGCCTTCAGGGTGTCCCAGAGATTTTGATATGTTGTGTCTCTGTGTTTGTTTGTTTCTAGGAATTTCTTAATTTCTCCCCTTATTCTTTTACTCATTCCTCATTCAGCAGTGTGGTATTCAGTCTCCATGTGTTTATGAGGTTTCTCTGGGTCTTCTTCTAGTTGATTTCTAGTTTCATTCCATTATGGTCTGAAAAGATGCAGGGGATTATGTCACATTTTTTGAACTTGCTAGTACTCACTTTGTGGCCTAGGATATGGTCTATTTTAGAGAAGGTTCCATGAGCAGCTGAAAAAAGTGTGAATTCAGCTGTAGTTGGGTGGAATATTCTGTGTCTAGTAGGTCCATTTGGTTTATGGTGTTCCTTAGGTCTGAGGCATCTTTACTGACCTTTTGTCTTGAAGAGCGATCTAGTGGTGTGAGAGGGGTGTTGAAGTCTCCCAATATTATTGTATTGGGATCTATGTGTGATTTAATGTCGCGAAAAGTTTCTTTTATGAAAGTGGTTGCACCTATGTTTGGGGCATAAATGTTGACTATTGTTATATCCTCTTGTTGTATTGTTCCTTTTACCAGAAAGAAACGACCTTGTCTCTTCTGATAAGTTTAGGTTTGAAGTCTAATTTGTCTGATATCATAATTGCTACTCCTGCTTGTTTTCAATTTTCATGAGCGTGGATTACTTTGCTCCATCCCTTCACCTTTAGTTTGTGCGTATCTTTACTTGTAAGATGTGTTTCTTGCAGGCAATATATAGATGGATTGTGATTTTTAATCCATTTTGCCACCTTTTATCTTTTGATTGGGGAGTTGAGGCATTTATATTCAGCGTGATTATTAAGAGATGGGTTTTCATTCCTAACATTTTGAGATTTAATTTCTGTTTGAGGTAGTGTTTGTTCTTTGCCTAGCTGTGTGATGGAAATCACTGTTTCTCTGGTTCTGGTGTTTCCTTATTATCTCTTCTTTGTAATTAATCTCTTTGAGCATTCTCTCTAGTGCTGGTTTGGAAGACATAAAGTCTTTCAGCTTCTGTTTGTCATGGAAGGTTTTTATTTCTCCATCAAATTTGATAGATATCTTTGCTGGGTAGACAAATCTTGGCTGGAAGCTGTTTTCTTTCAGAGTCTGGAATATGTCGCTCCAGGACTTCCTGGCTTTCATTACTTGGTTTGGAAGGTTGGGAGTGATTCTTATTGGTTTGCCTCTGAATGTTACTTGCTCTTTTACTCTCGCTGCCTTTAAGATTCTCTCCTTGGGCTCTACATTAGTCAATTTGATTATTATGTGGCGTGGTGAACCTCTTCTCTGATCCTGTCTACTGGGGGTTCTATATGTTTCCTGTACCTGTGTATCAACCTCTCTATGTTTGGAAAAGTTTCTAATGTTACTTCTCTGAATAGATTATTGATTCCTTTGGTTTCAGCTTCTAATCCCTCTTCTATGCCTATTATTCTTATGTTTGCTCTTTTAAGACTGGCTGAGATCTCTTCAATGTCCAGTTCATGCTGTCGAATTATTTTTTCTTTCTTTCTTTTTTTTTTTTGCGGTACCGGGGATTGAACACAG
>PVJS01061275.1:0-11034 GCA_004027185.1 Glis glis | reverse complement strand
GTAGCGCGGAGGTAGAACGCCCCTGGGTTCAATCCCCGGTACCAAAAAAAAAAAAAAGAAAAGAAAAGGCTTCTAAGAGCCAGGCATAGTGGTGCACACTTTTAATCCCAGTACTTGGGAGGCTGAGACAGAAGGATTGCAGGTTCAAGAACAGCCTCAGCAAGTAGTGAGACTTTCATCAACCTAGTGAGACCCTGTTTCAAAACAAAAATAAGGTAGGGCTGGGGGCAAAGCTCAGAGGTAGAATAAAAAAAAGGGAAACCAAGGGATTGAATGTAATTAAGCTTATTCTGGTACACACACACACACACACAAAAAAAACCCAACACTAGATTTTCTTTTTTATTCTTTGTAGTACTAGGGATTGAACCCAGGGTCATTCTACCTCTTAGCTACACCCCAGTCCTATTTTTTATTATTTTGAAACCAGGCCTCACTAAGTAGCTGGGGCTGGCTGCAAACCTGTGATCCTCCTGTCTCAGCCTCCCAAGTACTGGGATTACAAGCATGCACCACCATGCCCAGCTCAAAAAAATATATTTTCGAAAGTGAAACAAACAGCCGGGCATGGTGACGCATGCTTATAATCCCAGTACTTGGGAGGCTGAGACAGGAGGATTGCAGGTTCAAAGCCAGCCTTGGCAACTTACAGAGTCTCTCAGCAACTTAGAACCTTAGAAATAAAAATAGGGCTGGGGGTGTAGCTCAGAGGTAGAACACCCCTGGGGTTCAATCCTCAGTACCACCAAAAAAAAGTGAAAACAACCATTAAATAGGTTTAACATACTCTCTCCCACAACTGCTAACATATCATCAAATTAGTTGCTATTTTAATTCATCACTGGATACAACTGATTAGGAAATGATGGACGCTATTAGTTCAACACAGAAGTAAATAAGTTAGTCTTAGACGAAAAGGGAAAAAATAGAAAGAGACTGAGAAATGAAAACATTTGCCCTATGGCAAAATATTTCAATCATGCTTTGAATAACAAAAGATGGGCAGAAGTGTTTACCTTTGCCCGGGTGTGAGGTGATTCTCTGCTGGAACTGATGAGGCAGTAAAGACCTTTGTTTCTGTAAGCTGTATGGAAAGTTTGAAAAAGTAATTTAAAATCTTATTCTATATAATGTAAAACCAGAAAATAGACTAAATCCCTGATAATTATTAGTCATGAGTACTCTCTTATAGTTCCCCTAAATAATGTTCTAAAGGAAATGAAATAGACAAGGGTCCATGACAAGCAATTTTCTTCAGGAGATAGGAAGGACATGGTGAGGAGAGAGAAGCAACACACTGCTGCATGAAGACAACGCAGCTTCGAGCTCTACCTCACTGCCGCTTCTGTGTTGCACAAAACAAGAATACAAAAACCCATCACCAATGTTACTACAAAAAGCAAAAAGTAGAGAAGTTTGAACAAGCAAAATAATATGTTTTTGCCCTAAGGACAGATGTCCTTTGATTTTCATTAAATAGTAATGGGGGGGTAGTGCTGGGGATTGAATCCAGTAGTGTTCTAACGTCGAGGTACACCCCCAGCACTTTTTATTTTTTGTTCTGCAACAGGGTCTTGCTAGGTTGCCAAGAATCTCCCTAAGTTGCTGAGGCTGGTCTCAAACCTGCAATCCTCCTCATTGAATAGTAATTTATGTTTCATTTTTATAAAGTCATGGGTTTTGGTTTTTTTGGGGGGGTATAATGGGAATTGAATCCAGGGGCATTCTACCTCCCAGCCACACCAGGCCTATTTATTTCTTGTTTTATCGTGTGTGTGTGTGTGTGTGTGTGTGTGTGTATGTAACTGGGGATTGAAACCAGAGGCATTCTATCTCCATGCTACACCCTAGCCCTATTTTATTTTTTTGAGACAAGGTCTCACTAAATCGCTGAGGATGGCCTAGAAGGTGCTATCCTTATTGCCTCTCAAGTAGCTGGGATTAAAGGCATTCCCCACCATACTGAGCACAAAACAGAATTCTTGAAAAGAGTAAGCATAGGGAATTTGGGTGTCTCATTTTCTCCACAATTGTCAAAAACTGTACACATTTTCCTTTTTTTTTGGGGGGCACACTAGGTATTAAACAGACGGGCATTCTACATCCAAGCTATACCTTCAATCCTTTTTGTTTATAATTTTGAAACAGGGTGTCACAAAATTGCTGAGGATAGCCTCAAACCTGCTATCCTCCAGTCTCAGCCTTCCTAGTACTGAGATTATAGGCATGCCCCATCACACCTGAACCTACCTTTTTTTGTTGTTGTTAAAAATAAGAAAATAATAGAATGTTGTGTATTTTATCGGGATTAGATGTCAGTTATTTTACTAGTTTCATATACCTCAATTTTTTATTTTTTGTGGTGCTGGGGATTGAACACAGAGGCATTCTGCCTCCAAGCCACACCCCTAGCCCCATTTCTATTTTTTATTTGGAAACAGGATGTCACTAAGTTGCAAACAGCCTCACTAAATTGCTGAGTCTGGCTTCAAACCTGAGACACTCCTGTCTCAGCCTTATAAGTACTGGGATTAGAGGCAAGTGCCACCACACCCAGCTTCATGAATGTTTAGATTTATTCTATCATTGCTTTTCACTTTACTCTTTTTCTTAACTCTATTTTATTTAGTATTTATTTTTAGTACTGGAGATTGAACTCAGGAGCACTTTATCTCCAAAATACATCCTAGCCCTGCCCTTTTTGGGGGTGGGGGGACTGGGGAGTAAACCTAAGGGCTTTCTACCTATAAGCGACACCACTAGCCCAATTTTTTATTTATAAACAGGGACTCTCTTAGCAGGGCGTGATGGTGCTCACTTATAATCCCAGTACTTGGGAAGCTGAGACCGGAGGATGGCAGGTTTGAAGACAGCCTCGTCAACTTAACAAGGCCCTCTAGGTTGATACTACTCAGAAACTAGGGTAGCACACTCAAAAATGTCTGTGGAATAAGTATAAAGAGTTCCAGCCAGGCGTGGTGGCGCACACCTGTAATCCCAATACCTGGGAGGCTGAGACAGGAAGATTGCAGGTTCGCAGCCAGCCTCAGCTACTTAGTGAGGCCCTCCACAACTTAGTGAGACCCTGTTTCAAAAATAAAAAAATAGGTCTGGGGTGTAGCTTGGAGGTAGAATTCCCCTGGGTTCAATCCCCAGTATTGCAAAAAAAAAAAAAAAAAAAAGACAAGACTTCAGGGCAGATGGATGCAGCGCAGCAGAGCAGCACTGGGCCAAGCATGGACGAGGTACCTGGCTCCATCCCCAGCACCACCAAAGAAAAAGGGGTAGTCGGGCATGGTGGCACACATGCCTGTAATCCCAGTACTTGGGAGGCTGAGACAGGAGGATCGCAGGTTCATGGCTAGCCTCAGCTACTTAGGCCCTGTTTTAAAATAAAGAAAAACAGGGCTGGGGGTGTAGCTCGGAGGTAGAATGCCCCTGGGTTCAATATCCAGCCCCCCACACACAAACAAAAAGTGGAGGGAGGGAGGAAAAGGAAGAAGAGGAACATTTAGTCAAAAGGGATGGGTTTGAGCATGGAATCAGAACAACTTATTCAGGTTATCTTGAACTATGACCCAAAACCTAGATTCTCTCCTTTGATAAAAAAATATTCTAAAGAATAAGTAAAGATGGGTGCAGTGGCACATGCTTGTAATACCAGTCCTTGGGAGGCTGAGACAGGAGGATCACAGGCTCAAGACAAGCCTTAGCAACACAGCGAGACTCTCAACAACTTAGCAAGACCCTGTTTCAGAAAACAAAAAATAAAAACAGGTGAGGATGTAGCTCAGAGGTAGAACATCTCTGGGTTCAATCCCATGAACCACAAAAAAAGAAAATTTAATAGTCCACAAGATGGAACAACTGTGTCAGTTATTGGCTATCAGGCCAAACAAAACAGAGAAAGCTTAAAAATAGATTTAAGTCCTATTTAACATGTGGTCATTTTTAAGTAGATGCTTTAAAACCAAGTTCCTTACAAACTTGACAACACTAAGTTCCTGCTGAGAATCATCTGCTAAAAAAGCCTATTCTCTAAGAATACAGCTAGCACAGCTGCCAGAAAAGAAGCTAAGATGCGAAAGGTTCTCAGGCATCTCCCAACCACAGGTGTTCCCATCAAATACCAAAAGAAAAGGGGTCTGATCTGATACCAAACACTTACATCTTCAGTCCAGTCCTCTGTGGTCCACTCCTCCACAGAATTCTTCCAGGCACCTGTTGGGAAATGACAATCAAAGTTTATAGCACAGCCAGGCATAGTGGTGCACACCTGTAATCCCAGTACTTTGGAGGCAGAGACAGGATCACAGGTTCAAGGCCAGCCTCAGCAACTTAGTGAGACACTGTTTCAAAATAAAATTTAAAATAGGGCTGGGGGTATAGCTCAGAGGTAGAACACCCCTGAGTTCAATCCCCAGTTCCAAAAAAAAAAAATGTTTACAGAACAAATCGTCTTAGTCCCAATGATTATTTTGTTGTGCAAGAAAAAAAAATCATAAGCCAGGCATGGTGGTGCATGTCTGTAGTCCCAGTACGACCCTGTTTAATATTAAAAAAAAAATAGGGCTGGGGGTGTAGCTCAGTGGTAGAATGCCACAGATTCAATCCCCAGTACCACACACACAAAAAAAATCATATTGCTCATAAGCAATTAGTTTATAATCCAAGAAATATGAAGTCCTTAATCTATTCTCAATAAAATCAGTAGCCAATAAAAATAAAAGTTTTCAAATGCAATCTCTACATAAACGCAAATCAATGTCTCAAATTGAATTTACCTCAGTGTAAATAATATCCAAGCAATTCTTCCATGATTAAGAAAATATGGACACAGCTCAAAAACTCATTTAACAATGGGCTAAATTCCTCATAATATGCATTATTTAATGCAGAAGAATATTTTAAGGCAAGCCTGCCCTAGACCCTACTTCAGAGAAGTACTGAGTTATCAAATTTAGAGAAGCAACCCTCTTATAAAATATTAGCTCCACTTCATGTTTTCCTCATAGGTCCCCAGAAAAGTTAGCATCACCCCTGCTCACAGCACATCAGCTAAGTAAGTCCGGAGGAAGAGGAACAGGTGCAGAGTATATGTTCAAACAGTTCTTACAGAATACCATACATACAACATTTAAGTACTTTGAAGAAAAATGTTGGTGTTCAAAATGCTAACTTAGGCCAGGCATGGTAGCGCATGCCTGTAATCCCAATACTTGGGAGGCTGAGACAGGAGGATCGCAGGTTCAAGAACAGACTCAGCAAACAGTGAGACTCTTATCAACCTAGATCAATCTACGTAGACACTGTTTCAAAATAAAACTAAAATAGGGCTGGGAGTATAGCTCAGAGGTAGAATGCCCCTGGGTTCTACACCCAGTATGACACACATACGAAAATAAAGGTAACTTAGTTCTTACAGATCCTGTATTATTATAGGCCCTTTATTTTAAAGCATGCATGGAAACACATGCCCATAGAAAATGATTTTAACAGGTAATACATCTAAATATTAGTTATAACCTCCCCTAGAAAGTGAAACTCAGGCCAGGCATGGTGGCCCATGCCTGTAATCCTAGTAACTGGGAGACTGAGACAGGAGGATCTCAGGTTTAAGGCCAGCATCAGCAACTTAGCAAGGCCCTCAGCAACTCAGCAAGACCCTGTTTCAAAATAAAATAAAATAGGGCTGGGGGTGTAGCCTTGAAATAGTAACAACAACAACAAAAGTGAGATTGAGGATGTTTTCAGCTATTTCACAGGAAGAAAAGAGTTAACCATTTGATATTCAAAATCCCATTTATCTCCAAAAGTTTCTGTGTGGGAGGGGAAAGGGAAGAGGAGAGACATACCCTGCCAAAAAAAAAGTTGGGCATGGTCGTGTACGCCTGTAATCCCAGTACTTGGGAGGCTAAGACAGGAGAATAACAGGTTCAAGGACAGTCTGAACAATATAGTGAGGCTTGCAACAACCTAGCAAGACCCTGTTTCAAAAACAAAAAATAAAAAGGGCTAGGGGTACAGCTCGAAGGTAGAATGTCCCTGGGTTCAATCCCTACTATAAAAAAAAAAAAGGCAGGTGGCCAGGTCTAACTTCCTTGGAATCATGTTAATAATAAAAGCCTACCTCCTCATAAGTAAAATGATGGTTGTTTCCAAGGGAAAAAAGTCCTCAACTATAGCAATGCTTTTTCTCTTTTCTAATTTTTTAATGGTGGGGAAATCACATAAAATTTACTATCAACAATAGAGTTGCCGGGCGTGGTGGCGCACGCTTGTAATCCTAGTACTTTGGGAGGCAGAGACCAGAGGATCCGGGTTCGCGGCCAGCCTCAGCTCGCTCTCGCTCGCTCTCGCTCGCTCTCTCTCTCTCCTTAGCGAGGCCCTCCGCAACTTCGTGAGACCCGGTTTCAAAATAAAGTATAAAAAGTAGGGCCAGGGGCCTAGCGCAGAGGTAGAACGCCCCTGCGTTCAATCCCCGGTACCGCAAAAAAAAAAAAAAAAAAAAGAATGGTGGTATTAAGTTAAAATACAATTTCTTACATAGAATATGTAGAGTGTAAGAATATAAACACAAATTATATGTATAAGCAAAATCCTGCAAGCATTTGAGTACATTTGAAAGGTGGCAGAACAAGCAATACACAGCCAAGAAGAAAACAGGCCAAGACGATCGGAAACAGAACTGCAACATGACACAATGGTGCCTCAGGAAGTACAGGGGAAAGTCCCATGTCAGGAGCAAGTTGTTGCAATGACCTGCCATACCTGCACAGACTGTAAAAGACACCAGCCATTGGATACACAATCATGCAAACTCAAGTCCTTACTCAATTTGGAAATATTAGAATTTCACAGTAAGAATTTGGCCCACATTATTGAGTTTTAGACCTACATCACAAAGCATAATGGAAAACTTCAATGACATTATTTTCAGCTTAAAACAAAAAACTTGAGGGCAGGCATGGTGACACAGGCCTGTAATTCAACCACTCCGGAAGCTGAAACAGGAGGATCGCAACTAAAAGGCCTCATAGGAAAAAAGAAACAACAAGAAAAATTCTTTAGCCCCTTGAAATATAATCTATAAAACACTTTCAAAAATTTATTAAGCTAGGCGTGCTGGTGTTTGCCTAAAATCCCAGTATTTGGGAGGCTGAGACGGGAGGATTGCAGGTTCCAGGACAGTGTCGCAAGTAATGAGACTCTAATGAGACGCTAATCAACCTAATGAGACCCTGTTTAAAAAGGGGGGGGCTGGGCGTATACCTCAGAGGTAGAATACCCCTGGGTTCAATCCCCAGTACTACCACCAAAAGAAAAAACTTATCAAATAGGTAACAGGAGTGGCAGCACACACCTTTAATCCCAGTATTTGGGAGGCAGAGACAGAACGATCACAGGTTGGAAGCCAGCCTCAGCAACTTAGGAAGGCTCTCAGCAACTTAACAAGACCCTGTTTCCAAATAAAAAATATGGCTGGGGGTGTAGCCTGGAGGTGGAATGCCGCTGAGTTTAATCTCCAGCACCACAAAAAAAAGAAAGAAAAAAAAAAAAGCTTATCAAACGGACAAAAAAGCATAGTTTACAAACTAATCTTTTATTAGCTATCCCAGATAACATAGGGCTGGGGGGTGTTGCTCAGTGGTAGAAGGCCTCTGAGTTCAATCCCCAGTACCAAAAAAATAAAAAAAATTATATTTAATAAAACATTTATGCCTTTGAGTCTACAAGAACTTTTTTGGGGGGAAATCCTGGGCTATGTTCTGAGTATTTGATGCCAGGTCTGTGGTCAATGGGAAATGGAAATTTTTAAAAATAACAAACAATGAAAGAACCTGGGTACAATCTATAGTACTGCTACTAGTATTAATAATAATAATAGTAATAATAATAATAATAAAGGAGTTTTAGACAGGCACAGTGGTGCATGCCTATAATCCTAGCACCTGGGGGGCTGAGACAGGAGGATCTCAGGTTCAAGACCAGCCTCAGAAACGTAAGACTCTCAGCAACCTAGCAAAAGACCCTGTTTCAATAAATAAAAAATAAAAAAGGGCTAGGGAGTATAGCTTGTAGGTAGAGTTCCTGTGGGTTCAATCACCAGTAACACACACACAAAAACTAAAGAATGAATTAAGTTGTGATTATTATACTGCAAAAATCAAATTTGTGGGCCTACAACACAACAGAACACTTACCAGGTCCATCATCTGTACCATTCTGAGCAGTTTCCCAAACTACTAATTTTGTCCCACACCCATTTGTAGATGAAGAATCTGAATAGTCGGCAGGATTAAATGTCCTGGGGTTTGAAACAAAGAAAGAATAAAGGCAAATTAAGCAAGCACCAAAACCACTAAATCAACCATACATAATTTCCCCCCAAAAAAAAGCCCACAACCTCCTAACAGCCATAGTAAGAGGCTTCTCCTTCCTTCGGCTGTTTAATTATAGCTAATTCTAGCCAGGCATGGTGGCACACTCTTGTAATGTCAGTATTTGAGAGGCTGAGACAGGAAGATTGCAGGTTCAAGGATAGCCTCAACAAGTAATAAGACTCTCAACCTAGTGACAACGTGTTTCAAAATAAAAATAAAAATAGGGCTGGGGATGTAGCTCAGAGGTAGAATGCCCCTGGTACAATCCTCAGTGCCAAAAAAAAAAAAATTGCAGCTAATTCTTCTAACCATCTGGTCAAATATCTTTAAAAAAGAGGTTGGCAGGGTATGGTGATACACACTTGTATTCCCAGTACTTGGGAGGCTGAGACAGGAGAACCACAGGTTCGAGGATTGCCTCACCAACGAGTAAGACTCTCATCAACCTAGCGAGATCCTGTTTCAAAATCAAAATAAAAACAGGGCTGGGGGTGTAGCTCGGAGGGAGAATGCCAGTACAACAACAACAACAACAAAAAAAAAGAAAAATGAAGAGGTTGTCTAGGAATCTTCCATTCACTCTTCTATGATGGCTTTATTTTCCTATGATACAGTCCTGTGCGTCCTAAAGCAGTCCTGGAGAAGTGGAAATCTTTCAAGCCAAAACAGGGCACTAATAGAAAGTTTCACTAAAAACCAATGCACTAATACTCAAGAAGACTTCACAAGCCAAATCTCAACCTTTTACAACAGAATTATATCCTCCTTTTATGTACAGAACCAATAGGATATAGATAAGAAAATGTTTTGTTCAGTTGTTTGTTTGCGATACTGGGAATTGAACCCCGGAGCATTCTACCTCCGAGCTACACCCCCCAGTCCATTTTTTATTCATTATTTTGAAACAGGGTCTCAATAAGTTGCAGAGGGCCTCACTAAGTTGCTGAGGCTGGCCGCGAACCTCTGACCCTCCTGTCTCAGCCTCCCAAGTACTGGGATAACGGCGTGCGCCACCACGTCTGGCATGTTTTGTTCAGAACCTCTCTTTATTTTTACTAAAAAACTAAACAGAACACTCATAAGGTTATCATGATTCAGAGATTTCACGTGGCCCAAATAAACACTAACTTTACAATCGTCACAAAGAAACAGGGTGTGGTGATGCATGCCTGTAATCCCAGTACTTAGGATGCTGAGACAGGAGGATCAATGGTTCAAAGCCAGCCTTGGTAACTTAGTGAGGCCCTCTGCAACTTAGTGAGACCCTGTTTCAAAATAAGAAATAAAGCCGGGCGTGGTGGCACACACTTGTAATCCCAGTACTTGGGAGGCTGAGACCAGAGGATCCGGGTTCGCGGCCAGCCTCAGCTATTTAGTGAGGCCCTCCGCAACTTAGTGAGACCCTGTTTCCAAAATAAAGAATAATAAATAGGGCTGGGGGTGTAGCTCGGAGGTAGAATGCCCCTGGGTTCAATTCCCAGTACTGCAAAAAACTAAATAAATAAAATTGGGTTGGGGATATAACTTGGAGGTAGAATGCCTCTGGGTTCCATCCTCAGTACCCCCCAATATCAAAACAATAATAGTAATAAAATATAAAGGGCTGGGAGTGTAGCTCAGATAGAATTCCCTTGGGTTCAATCCTCAGTGCCAAAAACAAAAACAATCTAATTAATCAGGATAAAAAAAAACTGGGGACAAGACAGAGGACAGACCCCCAATGCCAAAAAAAAAAAAAGAGGATGACTGTAACTTACCCCACTGTTTGGGTTGCAAACCTTCCAGCCCCTCTCCCTCTGCCACGTCCATATCCTAAAAAGAAACAAATAATTAGAGTGCATGATACCACTTATGTCCTACATTATGGACTTCTTCATCCCATAGTCACCACCCAAACAGTTGTTTGGGTGAGATCCGGTTTCAAAATAAAGTATAAAAAAATAGGGCCGGCGGTGTAGCGCGGAGGTAGAACGCCCCTGGGTTCAATCCCCGGTACCGGAAAAAAAAAAAAAAAGAAACAGGGTCTCACTCAGTTGTGGAGGGCCTCACTAAGTAGCCAAGGCTGGTCGCGAACCTGCAATCCTCCTGTCTCAGCCTCTCAAGTACTGGGATTACAAGCATGCGTCACCACGCCCAGCTTTTTTTTTTTCTTTAAACAGGGTCTAACTGGCTGACTCTGTAGCATAGTTGGTTAATGAGGTCACCTCCTAAAAAGGTTCTAAGATGCTGAGGATCTCCTAAATTGCAAAGGCTGTCCTTGAACCAGCAATCCTCCTGTCCCAAGGCATGCACCACCACTGCCATGCTAGTTTGCATCTTTTTTGTGTGTGGGGGGGTACTGGGGGTGAAACCCAGGGGCGTTCCACCTCTGAGCTACGCCCCCAACCCTATTTTCTTTATTTTGAAACAGGATCTGAGTTGTGGAAGGCCTCACTAAGTAGCTGAGGCTGGTCATGAACCTGCAATCCTCCTTGTCTCAGCCTCCTAAGTACTGAGATTACAAACATGCGCCACCACTCCCAACAGGAGACCCTTTTTCAAAACAAAAACTAAAAAGTACTGGGGGTGTATCTAAGAGACAAAATGCCCCTAGGTTCAATCCCTAGTCACACACACACACACACACACACACACACACACACACACACAC
>PVJS01061274.1:0-11040 GCA_004027185.1 Glis glis | reverse complement strand
AGAGCAGATCTGCTTTCCTCGGAACGAGTCGTGCACACGAGTCGCTTCTCCCTTTTTATCTAAGTCCGCACCTATCAGAATTCTGCTGCCTACATTCAGGGCAGGGCTTTCTCTTTAATCTGCTGTTACACACCCAAAATCACATAATCTTGGGTGTGTCATGATCAGGTCAAGTTGACAACTTAGATTAACTATCACAGCCGCAGAGGTCCAGATGGAGGAGAGCTTTGATTCAACCTTCCTTATAAATGCACCAAAGAAGCCGGGCGTGGTGGCTCACGCTTGTAATCCCAGTACTTGGGAGGCTGAGACAGGAGGATCGCAAGTTCGCGACCAGCCTCAGCAACTTGTGAGGCATTCTGCAACCTAGCAAGACCCTGTTTCAAAAAACTAAAGAATAAAATAGGGCTGGGGGTGGAACTCAGAGGTAGAATGCCCCTGGGTTCAATCCCTAGTACCTAAATAAATAAATAAATAAATAAATAAATAAATAAACAAATGCATCAAAAATGGTTACCAGGGACCTGCAGATGAGAGGGAGAGAAAGGTGCACGCAGGGGGGCTCTCTCTTTAAGGGACACTACTGGGAGAAGGAAGTTCGCGCGCGCGCGCGTGTGTGTGTGTGTGTGTGTGTGGTACTGGGGATTGAACCCAGGAGCATTCTATTTCCAAGCTACACCCCCCAGCCCTTTTTTAATTTTTTTTTTTGTTTTGAAACAGGGTCTCCCTAGGTTGCTGAGAGTCTCACTGCTTGCCGAGGGTGGCCTTGAACCTGTGATCCTCCTATCTCAGTCTCCCAAATCCTGGGATTACAGGTGTGCACCACCATGCTTGGACAGGAAGCTCCTTTTTGCTTAGGAAAGCAAAGGCAGGGGAAGGGAGGGGAGGGGCCATGGCTTCACACAGGTGCTCGATTTAGCGCACCATTTTGGGAGGGCGGGATTGTACTCAGGGGCGCTCTAACTTCAAGCTACATCCGCAGCCCTTTTCATTATTTTTTTTAAATTTTGAAACAGGGTCTCATTAAGTTGCTGAGAGTCTTACTAAGTTGCTGAGGCTGGCCTCAAACCTGCAATCCTCCTGTCTCAGCCTCCCAAATATTGGTATTACAGGGGTGTACCACCACGCCCAGGGAGGACACCAGTTTTTAATGCTGGTGCCTAAGAGGCTTCCAAACCTGGGTCAGTCCTGCTTAGCTGGATCACTATAGGAATCAAGGTGGGGGTAGGCTGCCACCCCAACCTTCTGGCCCCCAGGCCTTCTCCTCAGTCAGCTCTGCACCCCACCCCAAGACACCTCCGCCTTTCTCCTCCCCTTTCCATATCCAATCCCAATCCCAACCCCAACCTGTCCTTCTGAGCTTACCTGGCTCACAGTCCTCCTCTGCATAAAGTACTTCTTCTCTGGCCATTTATGCCGCTCTCTCCCTCTGAAATTGTAGAGCATTCAGTGCTCGTCATGGCTGTTCTCCTCTTTCTGTATAGATCGCCTCCCTTTCCAACCATCAGCCTAGACCCCCCCCCCCGATTCTATGTCAGCTACATGCAGTAGGCACTCAACGAGTGCATCCTGATTCAGCGAGGAACAAAGACAAGATTCTAGGATTCACCATTGGCAAGGACCTTGGTATCAGCTGTGGACTCTTGGAAGCTCCCTTAGAAAGGGCACACTACCCCTTGTTCTGCCAACCAGGCCAGAAACACTCCATTTATCCAATTCAACGAATATAGATCAACATCAGTGTCACGGTGTACAGTCACCAAAACACTTCCCTTTTTTTAGACTCTCTTATTTGAACCACACAGAAATCCTGGGAGGTTCCCATTTAGCAGATGAGGAAAAAAGAGTCAAAGAGGTTAAGTGACAGGCCCCAGGCCACTTGGCCCAGAACACAGGTTCCTCCTAGGCTCCTAACTCAACACTTAAATCCAAAGTCAAGTGGAAATCCAGGGCATAGGGGCACACACTTGTAATTCCAGTACTTGGGAGACTGAGACAGGAGGATCACAGGTTTCAGGCTAGCCTCAGCAACCTCTTGAGGCCCTCTGCAACTTAGTGAGATCCTGTTTCAAAATAAAAAATAAAGCCGGATGTGGTGGTGCACGTTTGTAATTCCAGTACTTGGGAGGCTGAGACCAGAGGATCCGGGTTCATGGCCAGCCTCAGCTACTTAATGAGGCCTCTGTAATTTAGTGAGAACCTGTTTCAAAATAAAGAATGAAAAATAGGGCTGGGGGCGTAGCTCAAAGGTAGGTACTGTGTTCAATCCCCAGTACTGCAATAAATAAATAAATAAATTAATTAATTAATTAAATAAAATAGGGCTGGGGGTGCAGCTCAGAGGTAGAATGTTCCTGGGTTTAATCCTCAGTAACACACACACAAACACACACACACACACACACACACACACACACACACACACACACACTAAAGTAAAGTGGAAAAGACTACCAAGCTGAGAGATGCCAGGTACAACTTTACTCCAGGATGGAATGCAATATTAAAAGACAGGGACAATTTGCCCAGCAGAGCACACGCACCATGATAATACCATCTCCTGGAAAATCGTGGAAAGCGGACAGGTATGAGAGCTCACAAAGATCCCTGGGCTGCCACCATGGATGCTCTGAGCCCTGAGAGTTCAAGGGTCCAGCCCCAGGTGGAGAGTCCAGAACCGGTGAAAAATTAACCCCACTGGGTGAGGAAGAATACTCGTGCCTGGCAAGGAGAGAAATCTAGGAGCTGAGGCAGGGCCAGGAGAGGCTGAGTGGGGACAGGGCCCTTAGGCAGCTCTCGCAGGTGACCCTGGCTCTCCCAAGGAATCCCACATTCTTCAGACTCCAAATAGAAAGCAGGGAGCTCTATACCAGTCTGCAACATGACCAACTGCACATGAATATCACTGGAGCAGATTCTTCAAAGCGGGTTCCTAGGACCCCTCAACCCACCGGCTCCATCCCCAAGCAGTAGTTCTCAGCTTCAGCGGCTCACTGGAAGTCTGTTAAAATCCCGAGCCCCACAGCTCCTCAGAGGACCCTACCTGGGAGTGGGGCCCAGGCATCAGCATTTCTTCAAGTTCCCTGTATCAACACAAGAAGCTGAGAATCACTGCTCTCAGATGAGTGGGGAAATCTGTGTATACCACATTCCCCAAGAGATTCTAATGAACCCCTTTGTGGACAGGTATTTGGGAAACATTGCTAAAAGCAATTGTCCAGCCGGGGGTGGTGGCGCATGCTTGTAATCCCAGTACTTGGGAGGCTGACACAGGAGGATCACAGGTTCAAGACCAGCTTCAGCAACTTAAAAAGTAAAATTGGACTGGAGGTGTATCTCAGAGGTAGAATGCCCCTGGGTTCAATCCCCAGTACCACACACACACACACACACACACACACACACACACAAAATTGTCCCCAAAACAGCAAGTGTGGTCTAAAAAACCAACATGGGAGCAATGGGAACCAGAGAGGAGGCCCCAGGGTGACAGGGACAGCTAAGGAGGAGGCAACAGCTGTGTTCAGGGAGTTTCTTCTGGCCCTTGGGCCCCTTGGGGATGGCTACAGGGATTGGTCCTCTGGTGGTAGGGACCCAGCTTACAAGTGCAAAGGTTTCCTGCTCCCAGGACTGAGTTAACAGTGCTGTTCAGACACCTTGAAGGGGCAAAGCATGTGCAGTATGTTCCTAGACCCCACTGACGTCTGAACACTCACTGAATACAGCTTCTTCTTCTTCTTTTTTTTTTTTTTTTTTTTCAGTACTGGGGATTTAACCCAGGGGCATTCTACCTCTGAGCTACACCCCCAGCCCTATTTTTTTATTCTTTATTTTGAAACAGGGTCTCACTAAATTGTGGAGGGCCTCACTAAGTAGCTGAGGCTGGACGAAAACCTGCAATCCTCCCAAGTACTGGGATTTCAAGCGTGCACCACTCTACTGGGTTTGAATACAGCTTCTAAACAGGAGGTCCGAGGCAGGGGGGCTCCAGTTTCCTAGCTGTGTGTGCTTGCAACTTTCCTTCCTTCTGTAACCTTCTATTTCTCAACTACCCTATGGGAATGCTAATAGTACTTATGTCTTAGTGTAGTTGTGGAAATCACATAATTAATACCTGAGAGCCCTTAGAACAATACCTGGCGTACAGTAGGTGCTCTATAAAGATATACATATGCACATGTGCATAAATATTTGTGTTGTATATTAACATAATTATATATAATCAGCTTATATATATATTATATATATATAAAAGCCGGGCGTGGTGGCGAGGACACAGGTTCCAGGACAGCCTCAGCAAGTAGTGAGACTCTCATCAACCTAGCGAGACCCTGTTTCCAAATAAGAAATAAAATCGGGCTGGGGGTGTACCTCGAAGGTAGAATTCCTCTGGGTTCAATCCCCAGTACCACACGAAAGAAAGGAAAGAGGAGAGAGAGAGAGAGAGAGAGAGAGAGAGAGAGAGAGGGAGAAACATGTTTATTGAGCACTGAGTAGGAGCCAGGGTCTATCTGGGGCCCTTTCCAGCCCCTCGTGAGCGGGAGGCCCCGCCAGACCCAGGGGCTGGGACAAACAGCCTCCTTCCTGGGCCGGATCTCCAAAGGGCGGCGGCCCCCAGGTTTGCAAAATCCCCTGCACCGTTAACACCCGGAGGCTCTGAGCTGCACCCTGCCGGGCACCTTCTTCAACGAGCGGCTAGGACGCGCGGGGGTGCCTTCTGCCTTCTGCCTTTCCCGAGAAGAGCCCCAGACACCCGGGCGCGCGCGGGGCACCGCGCCCAACCCCGCCCGCCTCTCGGGGGGCCGCCTCCGTCTGCGGCCGCCCAGGACCCGGGAGCGGGCGATTGCCGCCCCGCCTCGCCCACGCCGCCCGCCTCCCCGCAAAGGCGGGCCCCGCCGCAGCCGGGCGCGCTCCGAGAGGCCCGGGCGGGGCCCCAGCACCCGAGAGGCGGCGCGCCCGGCCCAGCCGCTCCCCGCCCGGCGGACTCAGCCGCCCGCCGCGCCCCCTGGCGGCCACTCCCGCCCTGACCGCCGGGCCACCCGGCGAAGGGGCAGGGGTTCTTCGTAGTATTTTTCCTGCTTGCAGGTACATGGGAACTTTTTTTCTTGGTACCGGGGATTGAACCCAGGGGCGTTCGAATTGCCGAGGCTGACCTCGAATGTGATCCTCCTGTCCCAGCCCCCCAAGTACTGGGATTACAGGCGTGTGCCACCATGCCTGGCTTTTTTTTTTCTTTTTTCGGTACTGAGGATTGAATCCTGGGGCATTCTACCTCCGAGCTACACCCTCAGCCGTATTTTTTATTCTTTATTTTGAAACAGGGTCTCACAAAGTTGCAGCGGGCCTCTAAGTAGCTGAGGCTGGCTGTGAATCTGGGATCCTCCTGTCTCAGCCTCTCAAGCTGCGATTACAGGCGTGCGCCACCACGCCCGGCACTTATATGAACATTTTCAAAATGCAAAGTTGGAATGTGATATTTTCTCTCTCTCTCTCTCTCTCTCTCCCTCCCTTCCTCCCTCCCTCCCCCCTCTATCTCTCTCGGATGGATGAGGAACTTTGGGGTACAGAAGGAAGCCTTCACTATCAAAGACTTCATTATCAGCGGGCTTCCTCCTCCTCCTTCACCCCCCTAGTAACGATGACACTAAGTGTAGCACGCAGGCTGCTCACAAGTCTGGCCCAGGCCGGTTCCATGCCTGGCCCCACCCACCATCTTGACTCCCAGCACTCGGCCTGTGACAATTATCCATTTCTCCTTCTCAGTGGAGCTTTTTCTGAAACAGCACAAATTCCCTGGAGATGAAGAGAACACTCAACTAATGATAGTGGCTAACATTTACCCAATACCATGCGCCGGGCGCCCTCAGCCAGAGCTGCCCACACATCACTCTACCTAATGCGCACAACAGCCCTGGTGGGGGTGGATGCTCACGCTCAGAGAAGGAAATGAAGACTTAAGTAACAGCTTAACAAGCATTTCTATAGCACTTACCTGTGTAAGCAACATTTTTATTTAATTCCAGGACAGTCTGGGGAATGCGTTTTAATTTCCCCTCTTGACAGGTCAGCTACCAGGACAAGCAATTTTCTCAAGGACTCAGCCCTGGGCCTCAGATACCTAGTCCTGGTTTCTTTCCATTTCCCTCCACGGCTATTCTACTGCTCCCCTCTCCAGCAGCAGAGTGACTCACTCCTCGAACTCATTCCAAAGCCACATTCCAGCACCTGTGAGGAACCATCTCCTTCTGGCGGCCATTGGTCAAGAGCAAAACTGAACAGATCTCCTTGCTAAGCGCACACCACTGGGACAGCAGGCAATTCTTTTCTGATTTGTTCGTTCTGTGTCTCCAGTGCCCAGAAGGGTGAGTGTCTTGGAGCTCAAGTTGCTGAGGCTGGCCGTGAACCTGTGATCCTCTTGTCTCAGCCTTCCAAGTACTGAGATTACAAGTGTGTGCCACCATGCCTGGCTTAGACTTGTGCTGGATGAATATAAGAAACGTCTATGCCAAGCCAGGCGTGGTGGCACACATCTGTAATCCCAATACTTGGGAGGCTGAGACAGGAGGATCACAGGTTCAAGGCCAGCTTCAGCAACTTAGCGAGACCTTGTTTCAAAATAAAATAGGGCTGGGTGTGTAGCTCAGAGGTAGAATGCCCTGGGTTCAATCCCCAGCACCAAAAAGAAAAGAAAAAAAGAAAGAAAAAGAAATCTCTACACCAAAAGAGGCCAGACAGCTGTCCATATCAGCCCTCAAAAAGACTGGAAGATTGAATGTGGGGTATGGTGGTGCACACCTGTAATCCCAGTACTTGGGAGGCTGAGACAGGAGGATCACAGGTTAGAAGCCAATCTTGGCAATTTAGCTAAAACCCTCAGCAACTTAGCAAAACCCTGTTTCAAAGTAAAAAAATAAAAATAAAAATAAAAAGGGTTGGGGGTGTAACTCAGAGGTAGAATGCTCCTGGGTTCAATCCCCAGTACCAAAAAAAAAAAAAAAAAAAAAAAAAAAAAAAAGGAAAGCCTGGGCGGGGAAGGTTTAGGGCAGGGCTGGGTTGTGGTCCTGACCTCCTCAGGAAGAAAAGACACTGCTAGGGCTCCTTTAGCTGCAGTCTTCAGGCCTCATACCTGTCGGGTTAGAGAATTCTTCTTAAACCCAGCCGTCATCTTTCTCTGACATCTCCCATGTGCTGTAGGGGCAGAAAGAGAGGTCCGCATCCTCCTGGCTCCCCATGGCTGCTTCAGGAAGTTACATCCCACCCCCACCCCTCCATCCCCTGACAAACGTCTTCACGAATCAGTGCAGCCAGGGGCGGTGGTGTGCACCTGTGATCCCAGCTACTCTGGAGGCTAAAGCGGGAGGATGACAAGTTCAAAGTCAGCCTGGGCCACCTAGTGAGACCCTGTCTCAACACAAAAAGTGATGGGGATGTGGCTCAGTAGTAGAGCACCCCTGGGTTCCATCAAGGGATCCAATGCTAGTACCATCTCCTCCCTTTACTGACACCTCTGGCCTCCCGGTCTCTCCCCTCACTCCCAGAAGACTGGGCTCCTGGCTTGCATCTCGCTCTGCTCCACCTCCTCAGAATTCCAGGCAGCCTCCACAGCTATGTGGGAGACCCTTCCATCTCAGGGGCTCCTCTGTTCCTTGTTCTCTCTCCCTCTTGGATGACCACTTCCTCCACCTCCCAGGCCTCCCACAGCTGGGGCCACACCCTGCGCATTGTCATGGACCTGCAACTGCCGCACCCGCCCAGGCACAGGTGCATCTCGCTCTGGGCCACCTGCTGGAGGATCACCTGTGAACCTGTGCTCAGGTATCACTGTAACTGCAGCCCATTGCTCTCTTTGGGCTTCTTTCTTCATCCAGCAGAGTCCATGGATCCTTATTAGATCCACTTCTTTGCAAAAATCCCCAGTTCCCTGCCCGCACTTAAAACTCTCCTGGCACAACCTCCCAGATGAACTACTCCAGGCTCACCAATAGAAACAGCAAGAAGGGCTGCAGGAAACACAACCATCCAGGCAGAGCAGGGAGCTATAATTTCTCGCTCACCACCTGCGAATCAGCTGTCACTACAACAAGATACCTGAGATTGTGAGCTTATAAAGAGGAAAAGTTTGGGCTAACAGTTTCAAAGGTTCCAGTCTATGATGGATTGGCCCTGTTGTTTTGGGCCTGTGGTGAGGCAGCACGTGGGGACAGGGGCATGTGACAGAGCAGAGCCCACTCTCTCATTGCCAGGAAGCAAAAAAAGAAAGGGGGAGGCACTGGGGTCCCACAGTCTTCTTTGGGGGCATGCCCTCAGAGACCCCAGGATCCCCTGCTGGGCCCACCTCTCAAAAGTCCCACCACCACCATCACCCTGAGGACCAGAGAGCATCGACAGTCCTAAGTGGATGTTTGCTTGTTTGTTTGTGGAGTTTGGTTTGCTTTGATGCCTAGACAGGGACGTAAGATGTTTTTTTGTGTGTATGTAGTTTTTGTTGTTGTTGTTGCTTTGGTTCTTTTTTTTTTGGTGTGTGTGTGTGTGTGTGTGTGTGTGTGTGTGTGTGTGTGTGGTACTAGGGATTGAACCCAGGGGCATTCTACCTCTGAGCTATACCCCACCATTTTTTATTTTTTTATTTTCTGTTTGTTTGCTTTGTTTTGAAACAGGGTCTCACTAAGTTGCTGAGAGAGGTCTTGCTAAATTGCTTAGGCTGGCCTCGAACCTTTGATCCTCCTGTCTCTGCCTCCCAAATATTGGAATTACAGGTGTGCACCACCACACATGGCTCCGACACGCATTTTACTTACATTTATTTATTTATTTATTTATTTATTTATTTATTTATTTATGGCACTGGGGGTTGAACCCAGGGGCATTCTACCTCTGAGCTACACACCCAGCCTTATTTTACTTTTATTTTTAAACAGGGTATTGCTAGGTTGCTGAAAGTCTCACTACTTGCTGAGGCTGTCCTTGAACCTGTGATCCTCCTGTCTCAGCCTCCCAAGTACTGGGATTACAGGCCTGCGCCACCACACCCAGCTCCTATATGCATTTTAAAAAGACAAACAGCCTCAGCAATTTAGTAAGGCCCTCTGCAACTTAGTGAGACCCTGTTTCCAAATAAAATAATAAAATAGGTCTGGGGGTGTAGCTCAGAGGTAGAATGCCCCTGGGTTCCATCCCCAGTACCACCAAAATAAAAATAAATAAATAAAAAGCCCAAACAATCACCAAAATCTTTGTCTTTCCCCACGTGCCTTTGCACAGGCTGCCTGATTCTCTACTGTCCTTCAGAATCCAGCTTCCTTTTCTTTTTCTCTTTCTTTTCTTTTTTTTTTTTTTTTTTTTGGCCTGGGGATTGAACCCAAGGACATTGTACCTCTGTGCTACACCCCAAGCCCTTTTTATTTTTTATTTTGAAATAGGGTCTCAGCTGAGCATAGTGGCACACGCCTGTAATCCCAGTATTTGGGAGGCTGAGACAGTAGGATCATAGGTTCAAGGATAGCCTCAGTAACTTATCGAGACTCTCAGCAACCTAGCAAGATCCTGCTTAAAACAAAAAAATAAAGGGCTGGGGGTGTAGCTCTGAGGTAGAATAGTACTGGGTTCACTCCCCAGTACAGAAAGGAGAGAGAGAGAGAGAGAGAGAGAGAGAGAGAGAGAGAGAGAGAAATGAAGAAAGAGACTGACTTGCTAAGTTGAGGCTGGCCTTGAACCTGTGATCCTCCTGTTTCAGCCTCCCAAATGCTGGGATTACAGGTGTGCACCACCAGTCTCGGCTTCCTTTTTCCAAAAAATAAATTGTATGTGTCTATTTAAGGCTTACTACCTGATGTGATGGGATACATATAGATAGTAAAAAGGCTACTGTAGTCAGGCATAGTGGCACATGCCTGTACTCGGCATTTGGGAGGCTGAAACAGGAGGATCGAAGGTTCGAGGCCAGCCTTAGCAATTTAGCGAGACCCTCAACTTAGTGAGACCCTGTTTCAAAATAAAAAGGGATGAGAAGCCAGGTGTGGTGGCACATGCTTGTAATCCCAGTACTTGGGAGGCTGAGACAGGAGGATGGCAGGTTTGGGGCCAGCCTCAGCTACTTGGTGAGGCCCTCTGCAACTTAGTGAGACCCTGTTTCAAAATAAAGAATAAAAAATAGGGCTGGGGGTGTAGTTCGGAGGTAGAATGCCCCTGGGTTCAATCCCCAATTCTGCAAATAAATAAATAAATAAAAAGGGATGAGAGTGTAGCTCAGAAATAGAATGCCCCTGGTTTCAATCCCCATCCCCTATACAGGAACAAACAAACAAAAAACCCTGCTGTACTGAAGCAAATTAACATATCCATCATTTTACAGTTTGCTTTTGTTTTGTTTTTGTGGCAAGAGCAGCAAAATCTGCTCATTTACCAAGAATCCCACACAGCATGAGTTTGTAATGTATGTCTCAGGACCCACTCCTAGGCTCTAGCTTTGCTCATCTACAGTCCGCTACGTTGTATCCTCTCACCTGCGCTCCCTATTTCCTCCCTCCCTGCTCCCTGCTCTGCTCCTAGTAACCAGCGTCTTCATCTCCACCTCTGTATATTTGATTTTTCAAAGATTCTACATATGCGTGAGAGCATCCACTCTTTGTCTTTCTGCGCCTGCCTCATTTCATTTAGCATACTGTGGTCCAGGCTCATCCATGATGTGGCAATGGCAAGGTCTCATCGTTTTTTAGGGCTGAATGATATTCCATTGTAGAAATGTATCACAATTTCTTTTATCCACTGAGCTACATCCTCAGCCCTTTTTTTTTTTTTTTTTTTGCAGTACTGGGGATTGAACCCAGGGGCATTCTACCTCCGAGCTCCACCCCCAGCCCTATTTTTTTTAATTGTTTATTTTGAAACAGGGTCTTACTAAGTTGCGGAGGGCCTCACTAAGTAGCTGAGGCAGGCCGCAAACCTGTGATCCTCCTGTCTCAGCCTCCCAAGTACTGGGATTATAAGCATGCGCCACCACACCCGGCCCCAGCACTTTTTTTTTTTTTTTTTTTTTTTTTT
>PVJS01061273.1:0-11032 GCA_004027185.1 Glis glis | reverse complement strand
AACTTTAACTAAAAATCATAATCCAATTTTGAGCTACAGTTGTTGATAGGAACACTAAAGTGTGAAGTGTGCTAATATTTGCAACTTTGAAATGCATCAGAAAAAATAAGATGAGCCGGGCATGGTGGCACACGGATCGCAGGTTCGTGGCCATCCTCAACTACTTAGTAAGGCCCTCTGCAACTTAGTGAGACCCTGTTTCAAAATAAAAAATAAAATAGGGCTGGGGGTGTAGCTTGGAGGTAGAATGCCCCTGGGTTCAACCCCCAGCACCAAAAATAAATAAATAAAAAATAAGCTGGATCAATGAACAGGCTGGACAGGTAAATATGTGATAAAGCAAATGTAGCCAGTGCTAACACTGGACTCTAGAGGGTGTGTTCATGGTATTTGTTTCAACTTTTCTGTAAGTCTGAATATTTTCTGTAAAATGTTGAAAACATGTAAGCATCATAAAGTTACAGATCTACTTCCAATCTTTTTGTTGGTGGTGGTGTTTTGCAGTACTGGGGATTAAACCTACAGCCTCCCACGTGTCAGCCAAGAGCTCTACCACTGAACTACATCCCCAGCCCTTTTTATTTTATTTTGAGACAGGGTCTCACTAAGTTGCCCAGGCTAGCCTCAAATTTATGATCCTCCTGTCTCAGTCTTACAAGTAGCTAGGATTACAGGTGTGCACCACTGTATCTGTCTACTTTCAGTCTTTATGATTTAATCATCATCAAGACCTTCGAAAGACTGAAGACCCAGAAAGTCTTATCTTAATAAAGAAATGTGCAAAGAGATGAGAAATGGCCATACTCACCTACAGACTGAGAGGTGAACGCTGCTACGATCTGGGGACTGGCCAGGGCCTCCAGCCTGTTCTTCAATGCCTCCAAGTGCACACATTTTTCTGAGTAGTCTGGTGTATCAACAAGCATCATTAAGCTGTTCTGCATGCCGGTTAGCTTGGCAGAAATCACAGCTATGTCCTACAAAAGGACCAGGAGAGAGGGTATTTATTTTGTTTTGTTTTATTTTATTTTGTTCTGTTTTATTGTATTTTTTTTTTTTTTTGGTATTAGGGATTGAAGCCAGGGGCCTTCTACCTCTAAGCTATACCGCCAGCCCTTTTTATTTTTTATTTTGAAACAGGGTCTCGCTAAATTGCTGAAGCTGGCCTCAAAACTGTGATCCTCCCATCAGCCTTCCAAGTACAGGGATTAGAGGTGTGTGCCACCACACCCAGTTGAGGACATTTACTTTAAAAGACTCTTGCTACTTGGTGGATAAAATACACAAAAAGGCAACTCACAAGATAAGAAAATGGCTCATAAACATTATGTTCAGTATTATTAGTACACAAATAAATGCAAATTAAAACAAGGAAGTGCCATTTTCCTCTAATAAATTGGGAAAGCTTTTGAAAAATTGTGATAGCTATTGTTGGTGAGGGTGCAAAGAAAACAATCTGTCTGGTGTCATAAATGTATACTGTCTTATTGGAAGGCGATTCAGCAATGTGTCAAGTCTTAAAAATATTCATATCCAAGCGGGGCGTGGGTGGGGGTGCATGCTTGTAATCCCAGTACTTGGGAGGCTGAGGCAGGAGGATTGCAGGTTCCAGGGCAGCCTCAGCAACTTAGCAAGGCCCTCAGCAACTTAGTAAGACCCTGTTTCAAAATAAAAAATAAAATAGGAGCTGGGCGTGGTGGTGCACACTTGCAATCCTAGTACTTGGGAGGCTGAGGCAGGAGGATCGCAGGTTCGAAGTCAGCCTCAGAAACTTAGTGAGGCCCTCTGCAACTTAGTGAGACCCTGTTTCAAAATAAAATAGGTCTGGGGGTGTAGCCCAGAGGTAAAAGGCCCCTGGGTTCTATCCTCAGTACCACAAAATAAATAATAAAAAATAAGCCAGGCGTGGTGGCTCACGCTTGTAATCCCAGTACCTGGGAGGCGGAGACCGGAGGATCCGGGTTCGCCAGCCTCAGCTACTTAGTGAGGCTCTCCGCAACTTCGTGAGACCCGGTTTCAAAATAAAGGATAAAAAATAGGGCTGGGGGTGTAGCTCGGAGGTAGAATGCCCCTGGGTTCAATCCCCAGTACAATGGAATGGAATGGAATGATAAAATAAAATAAAATAATAAAACAAAATTATAAAATAGGGTTGGAGGTGTAGTTTGGAAGTGAACACCCCTAGGTTCAATCCCCAGTACGAAAAAAAACAATTTTTCCTACATCCTTTTTTTTTTTTTTTTGGTGCTAGGGACTGATCCCCAAGGCATTCTACTTCCAAACTACCCCCCCTCCCCAGCCCTCTTTTTAGATTTGGAAACAGGGTTTCACTAAGTTGCTGAGGATGGCCTAGAACCTGCAATCCTCCTGTATCAGCCTCCCAAATACTGGGATTACAGGTGTATGCCACCACACATCCTTTAACTTGGTATTTTCTCTTCTAGATAATTTTTCTTAAAGAAATAATTACTGGCCGGGTGTGTGGTGCACACTTGTAATCCTAGTATTTTCTATGTACATAAAAACACAATATGGCCGGGCGTGGTGGCGCACGCTTGTAATCCCAGTACTTTGGGAGGCGGAGACCGGAGGATCCGGGTTTGCGGCCAACCTCAGCGCGCATGCGCACGCGCACGATCTCTCTCTCTCTCTCTCTCTCTCTTCCTGTCTCTCTCTCTCTCTCTCTCTCTCAGTGAGGCCTCCGCAACTTCGTGAGACCCGGTTTCAAAATAAAGCATAAAAAAAAAAAACACAATATGTACAAACACATATAAAAAATACCTAATAGGCTTTAAAAGTATATTACTAGGGTCTAGAAATATGGATCGTTTTGTTTTCTTGTATATTTTCTAAATTTTTCAAATTTCCTAAGATATACATAAATTATGTTTATAATTAGCAAATAAAGAATTGAGAAAGTACTAACTGGGAGCATTTCATTTCAGCGTTCAATGGTATCTATGATGAGCTGGGTGTGGTGGCACACGCTTGTAATCCCAGTACTTGGGAGGCTGAGACAGGTAGATCGCAGGTTCGTGGCCAGCCTCAGCTACTTAGCGAGGCCCTCTGCAACTTAGTGAGACCCTGTTTCAAAACAAAAATAATAAAATAGGGCTGGGGGTGTAGGATGGAGGTAGAATGCCCCTGGGTTCTATTCCAGTACCACAAAAAAAAAGGTATCTATGATGTATCAGACATTATATCAGCTAAGACTCAAAGATAAACAAGGTCACATGTACAAAGTGAGTTCCCCATGCACTGGGGCAGCTAGATTACAATATAATTTCTGAAGTAGAGCTCAAGTGCTATTGGAGCAATTAGTTTTGCCTATGAAAGGCCATGAGCCTCCCAGCCTGGCATGGTGGCACATGCCTGTAATCCCAGCTACTCAAGAGGCTGAGGCAGGAGAATTACAAGTTCAAGGCCAGCCTGGGTAACTTAGGAAGACCCTATCTCAAAATAAAAAATCAAATGGGCTGGGATGTAGCTCAGTGGTAGAGCGCTAGCCTAGCATGTGTGAGGCCCTGGGTTCAATCCTCAGTACCACACGCAAAAAAAGAATTTGGTTTTCGAAATGCCTAGGGGAGTCCAGCTGTATATATTTGGTCTTGTGAGAAGTTAGTTCTAAGTATCAGGATAGAAAAGGAGAGAAAAAACAAGGTTTATAACTTTCAGCTAATTAACACTGGTGGTTTACTATTATTAAAACCAGAAACCTTATTTACTGACTGAGTGGACTGAGTTACATCCCCAGTCCTTTTTCTTTTATTTTGAGACAGGGTCTTGCTAAATTGCCCAGGTTATCCTCAAACTTGCAATCCTCCTGCCTCAGCCTCTCAAGTACCTGGGATTACAGGTGTGCACCACCACACCAGGCTTGTGCATGTTTGCTTTTTGGGCTTTTTTGTTGGTGGTATTGGGGATTGAACCCAGGGGCATTCTACCTCCGAACTACACCCCAGCCCTATTTTTTTTATTCTTTATTTTGAAACCGGGTCTCACTAAGTTGCGGAGGGCCTCACTAAGTAGCTGAGGATGTCCTTCAACCTGTAATCTTCCTGTCTCAGCCTCCCAAGTACTGGGATTACAAGCATGTGCCACCACACCCAGCTATCTTTGGTTTTTTTGTGTGTTTGTTTTTGAACTGGAAATTGAATTCAGGGGTATCCTACCCTCTGCAATCCCAGCCCTTTTTTACTTTTTTTTTTTTATGGTGGGGATTGAACCCAGGGGTATTCTACCACTAAGCTACACCCCCCAGCCTTATTTTATTTTTTTTTTCAAAACAAGGTCTCACTAAGTTGCTGAGACCGGATTTGAACCTGCAATCCTCTTGTCTCCCAAGTACTGGGATTACAGGCATGTGCCACCACACCCAGCTCATTTTTACTTTTTTCTTTTGAAATAGAATCTTGCAAAGTTGCTGAGGGTCTGAGTTACTGATGCTGGCCTCGAACGTGTGATCCTCCTGTCTCAGCCTCCCAAGTACTGGGATTCCAGGCATGTGCCACCATACCTGGCTTCATGCATGTTTATTTTGGCTTCTCCTGCACTCTCTCTAAGAGGCTTCAGTGAAGCAAAAGACGCAAAGTACAGAGGATGGAAGTGCTCAGAGCAGTTTTAAATCTTCCTGATGTCTGAACACCTCTGCGTGCCACTCTGACATCCCTTATGCTTCTGATGAAAGCCGATCTCATTTGCTTTTTCCAGACCCCAAATTCCTGCCTCCATGAATTTCACAACATCTCCTAAACAAGAGACCTACTTGAGTCTTAAACGTCTCCTCAATATCAGCGCTCAACGTGCTCCACTTGTCGGCTTCCTGAAGAGATTCAGCAGCAAGCTGCATTCTGGACTTTACCTGGTCGATCTCCACCAAAACCTGGAAGAGAAATGAGGGGCAAAAAAATGAAGTGGTGGTTCCTTTTTTCCTGTGTTCTACCAGTGACTTGAAGCATAAGGACAGCAGCATGCTCCTGTCTTCAGATCACTTCTGTGTCTCCAATCACCTGGCTAATTTTGCCCAGTAGGTGCTAAAGAGATGAATGAGCTGAGAGAACTAAGCAAAAAGGTAGTTTGAGCTGGGCGTGGTGGCGCACGCTTGTAATCCCAGTACTTTGGGAGGCGGAGACCGGAGGATCCGGGTTCGTGGCCAGCCTCAGCTCTCTCACTCTCTCTCTCTCTCTCCCTGTCTCTCTCTCTCTCTACTTAGTGAGGCCCTCCGCAACTTCGTGAGACCCAGTTTCAAAATAAAGTATAAAAAATAGGGCCGGGGGTGTAGCGTGGAGGTAGAACGCCCCTGGGTTCAATCCCCAGTACCGCAAAAAAAAAAAAAAGGTAGTTTGAGTGCTGAGTAGAATTCTGAGTTCAGGTTGGCCTCCCACAGTGTTGTGCTGTTCTAAACCCCGTTTTTTGTTTTTTTGTTTTTTTGCGGTACTGGGGATTGAACCCAGGGGCATTCTACCTCCGAGCTACACCCCCAGCCCTATTTTTTATTCTTTATTTTGAAACAGGGTCGCACTAAGTTGCAGAGGACCTCACTAAGTAGCTGAGGCTGGCGGCGAACCTGGATCCTCTGGTCTCAGCCTCCCAAGTACTGGGATTACAAGCGTGCAACACCAAGCCCGGCTTTCTAAACCCCTTTTGAAGAAACTGAAATCAGAATATTATAGTGATACATGCATATCCACATTTATAGCAGCACAATTCACAATAGCCAAATTATAGAACCAACCTGGGTGTCCATCAACAGATGAATGGATTACAAAATTATGGGATATACACACAATGGAATTCTACTCAGCAATAAAGAACAAAATTATGTCATTTTCAGGAAAATGGAGGGACCTGGAGAACATTATGTTAAATGAGATTAGCCAGTCACAGAAAGTGAAGGGTCATATGTTTTCTCTCATATGTGGAAGCCAGGGAGTAATCAGGATACAAGAGGAACATTAGATGATGGAGGAGAACCCCAGTGGAGCAAGGGAGGGAGGGTGGCGGTGTGTGGGTGGGGAGAACTAAGGAAGGAAACACTTGCATTGTACATATGTGAAATTATCAATGCCAATCTCAATACCATGTATGGGGAAGGGGAGGGAGTAGGGAGAGAAGCAGGGGGAAGCTCACCAAGTGTTGTGTGCATGTATGTCTCTATCACTCTGAGCTAAGTTATGATGTGAGACTACAATGCACCAGTAAAAGTATATTAAAAAATAAATAAGCCGGGCGTGGTAGTGCACGCCTGTAATCCCAGTACGTGGTAGGCTGAGACAGGAGGATCACAGGTTTGAGGACAGCCTCAGCAAGCAGTGAGACTCTCATCAACCTAGCGAGATCCTATTTCAAAATAAAAATAAAATAGGGCTGGGGGTGTAGCTCGGAGGTAGAATGCCCCTGAGTTCAATCCCTAGTACCACAAAGAAAAATAAACCCCTTTTGAGAGTGAACCTCCTCCAAACACAAGAACCAACATTTAGAGTAGGAGTCCAAATACCTGCATCGATTGTGATGTGTCCTGTTCAAATTTTCTAATGTCTTCCTTGACAAGAATCATTTGTTCTTTTAGAAAAGATGCCTCCTGCTTAAGGGCTTCAACATCACGGAGCACTTTGGGCATGTTCTGAAGGGCCTGGTGACTTGTCTCTGTAGCAAAAAAAATCAAGAACAGAAATATGCACAAAAGGGAAAATTGAACCAGTCACCAGTGAAAAATATGAAACAAATGTGGCAACAGGAGCCGGGCGTGGTGGTACACGCCCCTAATCCCAGTACTTGGGAGGCTGAGACAGGAAGATCACAGGTTTGAGGACAGCCTCAGCAACTTAGCAAGACGCTACAAAACTCAGTGAGATCCTGTTTCCAAATACAAAATAAAATTTGGCTGGGAGTGTAACTCAGAGGTAGAATGCCCCCTGAGTTCAATCCCTGGCACCACAAAAAAATAAATAAATAAAGTAAAATAAATAAATAAATATAAACGTGGCAAAAGAAAGGAAATTTCTGAAAGCATTGCCAACCACACAGTTTTTGGAGCCTGCAGGAAATGGGGGGTAGGAGAGGGGATGGACAGTGAGGTGGCCTTAACAGGGCCATGTCCTCCCCAGACTGATGAGTGAACACTGTTTTAGAAAGGAATAACCGGACCGGATGTGGTGGCGCATGCTTGTAATCCCAGTACTTGGGAGGCTGAGACAGGAGAACCCGTTTTCGTGGGTAGCCTCAGCTATTTAGTGAGGCCCTCCGCAACTTAGTGAGACCCTGTTTCAAAATAAAGAATAAAAAATAGGGCTGGGGGTGTAGCATGGAGGTAGAATGCCTCTGGGTTCAATCCCCAGTACCTCAAAAAAAAAAAGAAAGAAAGGAATAACTATCAACCTGACCCAACATCACCTGTGTGGCACCACTGAGTTAAATCATCACTCCCTTTCAAGGACGAAGGACACTGAGTAGATGCCGACTATGCCCCAGGGGCTTCACATGCACTCTATTACTTAATGCCCATGGTGAGCATGCCCATGGTAGCAGCCACCTCCTACCTCATCCACAGTGTCACAGAGCTGAAAACAAGTCTTACATATGTTTGGCCCCAATGTCGCTTTCCATGGTCTTCCCCACTGCCCCCCCCCTTGTTTCCATATTCTTTTATTTTGTTGGGCTTTTTCTGCTAACGCTAACATTTTTAAAGAGGCACTGCTGCAAAGGACCACCCAATGTAGGGCAGAAAAAAGATGCATTGGTTGAGTGACCTTTGAATATGATGTCTTTCTTATTTTAAAAAGGAAACTTTAGCTGGGCATGGTGGCCCACACCTGTAATACCAGTACTTGGGAGGCTGAGACAGGAGGATCGCAGTAATGAAAGGGCTGGGGGTGTAGCTCAGAGGTAAAACTCTCTGGTTTCAATCCTCATTACCAAAAATAAATAAATAAATAAATAAATAAATAAAAGGAAACTTTAGCTGGGCGTGGTGACGCCCACCTGTAATCCCAGTACTTGGAAGGCCCAGACAGGAGGCTGCAAGTTCGACGTCAGCCTCAGCAATTTAGCAAGATCCTGTTTCGAAATAAAAAGCGCTGGGGGTGTGGCTTGGAGGTAGAATGCCACTGGGTTCAATACCCGGCACCAAACAAACAAAATAAAGGAAAGTTCAAGACACCGCCAGAAGCGGAAAACAACTTTCAGAATTAGCAAGCGTTAGGGACGGCGCAGCACTCGGCGGAGACGCTCCCGGGCGCACCGGAGGTGTGCGGGCTTTCCCGCGGCCGAAGGCACCGACCGCGCACCGCGCCCTCGGCGCACCGCCGGGCGCCCCGGGCCGGGTCGGGAGCTCTGCAGCCGCGCGCAGGGCAGGGCAGGGCAGGGCCGCGCCGCTCACCCTCCACGGCGTGGTTCACCTCCTGGATGAACAGCTGCAGCTTCATCACCAGCGTGGCCGCGTGGCCGTCCGCCTTCCCGGCCGCCGCCGCCTCCTTGGGGCCAGCCCTGAAGGCCGCGTTGATCCACTCCTTCACGTCGAAGTCGTCGGCCAGGAACTTGGAGAAGTCCATGGCGACGCGGCCTCGGGCCTGGCGTCCAGGCCTGAGAAGCCGGCTCCGGGGGCCACGAGGACGCAGAAGCGGGCGGGCGACCCTGCGCGATCACGGCGGGCTGGCCTCCCAGGCGCGCGCTAGACCCCACCCCACTTGCCACTTGCCCGCCGCAGCCCCTCGGCCGGCGCGCGCGGGCGACGTGTGACCCTCGCCGCGCGCCGTACTCCTCCCGGAAGTGGCTGGCCGTTGCCATAGCGACCGCTCCCGGAAGTGGCTGGCCGTTGCCATAGCGACCGCGGGCGTCCCCGCGCTTCGTAAACCTGGTGTTGGAGAAACGCCGGGGCTGACAGCTACCGGCCGGGGGGACCATCTCACTGCTAATACTTGCGGAGCCCTAACCGAAGGACTTACTATAAAGCTTTTACGTGTATAGCGCATTTCATTTTCACCGTTTTATGAGTACTATTGTTCTCCCCAACGTATGCTAGAGTTGAAGCAGTTAACTATTCAATCACTTGGCTAGAAAGTCACCGTCGGGCTGGCCTCTTACATGGCAGTGCCCTCCCAGAGGGAGCGGAGGAAGCCCGCGTGAGCTGGCCGCTGCCCTCCGGTCTCCCGCTCCTTTCACATCGTTCTAGCCACGTAGGCCCTCTAGCCTTTCCTTACGCCACGTTGAAACCCGCTAGTACTTGCACTTGCTGCTTGTTCTAGCCTAAAACGAGCAACGTCACACCTTTCTTATGATTACTATTTGCATGGCCAATCTTTTATGTTTTTACTTCCTACCCATTTGTGAACCTCAGGATGTTTTTCGTAGACAGCATATAGTTGAACCTTGGAAATTATATATATATGTATATATATATAATTATATATATTATGTGTATATATATATATATATATATAAAATGTACAGTCTGACTATTTCTGCCTTTTTGGGGGGTACTAGGGACTGAACCCAGGGCATTCTGCCTTTGAGCTACACCCCTGCTCTTTTTCTTTTTCTTTTTTTTTTCTTTCTTATTTTTTGCGGAACCGGGGATTGAGTCCAGGGGCGTTCTACCTCCGCGCTACACCCTCGGCCTTATTTTTTAGACTTTATTTTGAAACTGGGTCTCACGAAGTTGCGGAGGGCCTCACTAGCTGAGGCTAGCCGCGAACCCGGATCCTCTGGTCTCCGCCTCCCAAGTACTGGGATTACAAGCGTGCGCCACCACGCCCGGCCTATTTTTCATTTTGAAATACAGTCTATGTTGCAGAGGCTGGCCTTGGACCTGCCATCCTCCTGTCTCAGCCTCCCAAGTACTGGGATTACAGGCATGCATCACCACAGCTGGTTCCTTTAATTCTAGTTGTGTGGAGGGGTTACTGGGGATTGAACCCAGGTGCATTCTACCTCTGAACTACACCCTCAGCCCTATTTTATTTTTTATTTGGAAACAGGGTCTCACTAAATTGCTGAGGCTGGCCTCCTGTCTCAGCCTCTCAAGCACTGGGATTGCAGGAATGTGCCACCACACCCAGCTTCCTTTAATTCTTTAAACATGATTTCCTTTTTCCTTTTTCCTAGTGCTGAAGATTGGACCCAGTGCCTTGTGCATGCTAGGCATGTGCTGTACCACTGAGATACCTGCCCCCACAGCCCTGAAAATGATTTTCTTTTGTTCTTTGACCATATATATATAGCTGCTTTGAAGACCATCTGCTAAATCCATCCTGTGGAGACAGAGATTTTCTATTTACTACTTTCCCCCCTCAGTATGAATCATTCTTTCCTGTTTCTTTACATGTTGTTTAATTTTTTGTTGAAAATGAACATTTTAGTTAGTTTATTATAGTTCTACAATAGATTCTGAACCTCCTAAAGGTGGTTCCTGCTTGTTTGCTTAGTAGCTTGACTAGGCTAAATTTGTGAACTGTCTCCCCTATGGAATGAGGCCACTGATGTCTCTGCTCAGATTATTATTAGTGTGTGTGTGTGTGTGTGTGTGTGTGTGTGTGTGTGTGTGTGTGTTAGTTACTGAAGATTGAACCCAGGGGCATTCTACCTCCAAGCTACACCCCAGCCTTTTTACTTTTTGTTTTGAAGTGGGGTCTTGCTAGCTTCACTGTCAGCTAGGATTACGTGGCTAGCTTGGCCTCTCTGGTCACTGATGAACCTGTACACAACCTCAGGCAAGGAATATATTTTCTCAAATGATGACCACAACCTCAAACTAAAACTGTTGGCCCTTTCCACTTGCATACCACAACTGTCACTTCTACCAATGTCACAACAAAAGGGATGCCAGTTCCATTGAGTTGGGGTGAGGGGAAACCACAAGGAAACATTGGCACAGTCTGAAAATGTTCATATTCAAGCTTCAGTAGTTTTTCCACACCTAAAGTCTCCTGAGACTGTCATCTACCTTTGATTTCAACTACCAAAATGATTTTGTCAGACTTGAGCAGAGAAGAGGAGAGGAGAGGAGAGGAGAGGAGAGGAGAGGAGAGGAGAGGAG
>PVJS01061272.1:0-11034 GCA_004027185.1 Glis glis | reverse complement strand
GGAAAGTATTTTAAATTGTTGTTTTTAACCCAGACTTTATGACTGAAACAGGAAAAGGTTCCGTAGCTCTGCACCAAAACACATATTTATAGTGTTGATTTTCTTTCTACACCAAAAATACTAGGTTGATGGCAGCAGTTTTCAAAATATAATTTCCAAGAACCATGCTACAAATTGGGAATTTATCAATGTAGTCAACAGAGAATTTGTTTTTAGACCTCAAAAACTTATGACAAAGAAATGCTAAACATGAAGCACATATGCTCTTAAAGAAGTGCCACATTGGGAAGAAGTGTTTCATTCTATTACCTGTATTTTCTAAAAAGAGAATGTATTTGATATTGTTCATTCCTCTTGTGCATGTCAATACAAGCTGTGTTTCTAACTTTGTAACCTTTGGTGACTACATTTTCACCAGTGGGTATGCTATGTCTCTAGACTAGACAGAACAGAAAGATAGAAACCATGTGTACATTTTGCAATATTGTCCTAATAATATGTATGAATATAATTATGAAGTATTTGGAAATTATATAAAATAAAATAGTCATTGTTCTTAACCTTCCCAACCTACTCCTAAATTATTAAAATATAGGAAAGAGACCATAGTCTACATATAGTATACTAGTCTAATGTACAGTGTATTAATTAATTTAATATATATAGAGATGATCAAAATTTTTCAGGCTAGAAGTGTGAATCAGTGGCAAAGCACTTGCCTAGCATCCACCAGGCCTGAGTTCCATCCCCAGCACCGCCCCCCCTCCAAAAATGTATGAAGACAGCTCCAGTAATTCTTTAGTCACTAATGGCTGGTATAAAGTTCTATGTTGGCCATTACCAATCTTTTGCAGGTCAAGTCTTTCCTACTTTGAATCTTTATACATTTTTTTCCTATCTAAAACCCTGACTACCTCTTTACAAGAATAAAAACATCATCATTTTGTATTTAAATATGTTTATAAAAATGATAATTTTAAATTATATCATTGTGCTAATAAAGCACAATATTTATTAGGATGTTCTGGTAAGAAATCATGGGGTAAAAATACTGGAGTGGTTGAATTATCTTATTCTTATTCATAATTGCCCTTGTCAATTAAGAACAAATTTTAAATTTAAGCCTGGTCATTTTTGTTGTGACTTAATTCTGCCTAGATCCAGAAAAATCAAGAACTATTTAAATTAGTGTAATAGAACTGAGATAAATGGAAAGATTAAGATAAGAAAGAAGATTTTTTCCTAATCAAAAATCATATTACTGTGGTTATATGAAGATGACAGACATCCTTCTCATTTGCATTCATTTCTTTTTTTTTTTTTGTGGTACCAGGGATTGAACCCAGGGGCGTTCTACCTCCGCGCTACACCCCCGGCCCTATTTTTATACTTTATTTTGAAACCGGGTCTCATGAAGTTGTGGAGGGCCTCACTAAGGAGAGAGGCGGGGGGAGAGAGAGAGCGAGAGAGCTGAGGCTGGCCTCGAACCTGGATCCTCAGGTCTCTGCCTCCCAAAGTACTGGGATTACAAGCCTGCGCCACCACGCCCAGCCATTTGCATTCATTTCTTGAGCCATGCTGACACTCCTCCACATTCCTCAGAGTCCAGTGTCAATAAAATGTACAACTGTGACATTAAAGGCAAAGTTAATACTTACAGAGTATGATTAGTGTACTTGAGTACCTTCATAGAAGGCTTAAACAGAACCCTATTGTCACTTTTTCCAGTTTAAATATGAAATATTCATTTTTTATAAAGAACTAAAATCAGGCCCATAAAACACAAATATTCATTTATCAGAATTTAAGTACTATTAATTGAGATCCTTAATTCTCCAAGATGAGCCTATGAAGAGAATATGAGGGGGGAAACAAATCCTCGTTCCCTTTCTTTACTCACCAAGGAGTAGGATTTTATCTCTAATCACTCTAGGGAAAAAAATAAAATGCCAGTTGTTGGGGATATTTATTTGGGGACTACTTTACTTTCATGGTTGAAAAAAATTACAAAAATCACATTATTTTTTGTGTTAAAATAAATAGGTATAATACAACATACCTGAAAAAGAACATGTACATGGCCGCCGTGATGCAGAACAAAAGGACCTATAACAAGAAAAAAATACATTACTTACAAAAGAACACTAACATCATTATTTGTGTGACTTATAAAGCCAAAATATCCATCTTAAATCTTGTGCCTAAAAACAATAAAAGTATATACAAAACTAGTCATGCAAATTATTATATTCTCTACCTCACAAATAAACTATATTAAGGCAATAATATACACACACACACACACACACACACACACACACACATACACATGCATATATGCACAACCATCCCTCAGTATTCTTGAAAGAATGGTTCCAAGAACAACCTACAACCCCCAGATACTAAAATCAATGGATGCTCAAGTCCTTTATATAAAATGGTAGAGTACTGACATATAACCTACATATGGCCTCAAGCATACTTTAAATGACCTCAGCCAGGTGTGGTGGCGTATGCTGGTAATCCCAGTACTTGGGAGGCTAAGACAGTAGGGTCACAGGTTCAAAGCCAGCCTCAGCAACTTAGTGAGGTTGTCAGTAACTTAATGAGATCCTGTTTCCAAATAATAAAATAAAAAGGGCTGGGGGTATAGCTCAGAGGTAGAATGCCCCTTAGTTCAATCCCCAGTAACACACACACACACACACACACACACACAAATTAACTAAAAAATCACCTCTAATTAGTACAGTATAAATGCTATGCAAACAGTTGTTATGCATATTGTTTAGAAAACCATCACAAAAAAGTCTATACATGTTCAGTAAGAATATAATATTTTTTCTGAATATTTCCAATCAGTGGTTGCTAAAATTCATGGATATAGAACCCAATTATATAGAAGACTAACTTATGTGTATATATATATAGATATATAGATATATAGATATAGATATGATACACACAAATATAAAAAACACACATATATATACACATATGTTATATAGATTATATAGAAAGGTAACAAGGTTCAAAAAAGGAATGGGCAATTTTTTAACTTCTCTTTTAGAATACCTGAAAAAGCAAGTAACTTCAGAACTAGGATACTAGCTTTTATATATTCAAGTCAATGGATAAGTCAGAAAGTCTATTAACTATTAAATAAAGATAATCAGATTCTTTTAAATATAAAATACAGTCTAATTGGCAGCCAATTCTTTAAAATTCATAAAAATATAATCATCTTTAATTAATACAGATTAACTATATAAAAATTCCTCTAAAAGCAGATATAAGAGCATACAATAAATTAGAATTGAAGAAGTTTCCCTCAAAATTATCATTCTATACCATACTAAGATGGTATAAAGAAGAAATCCAGAACCAGTCCTTATTAAAGACTTAGTTATGCCTACAAAGTGGATTTCTATAAAGTAGTTTTAAATCACAGACAAGGAAGCTATACAATTAAGTGCAAGGATTATCAATGGCTTCACACCACAGACCAATAAGAAATGAACAACCTTTCAGCTGTAAAGCAGTGACCATAAGAAGAGCAAAAATGAAAATTATGCAAAACATTAGTTTTGCTATTTCCAGCACATAATCTCTAGGCAACTTGAGGAAAGTATAATAGTTTAGCTATTACAAATCAAGCTTGACAAGTCTGCCATCTTAGCCTAAGATAAGCATTCTAAATATAGCCAGAAGACTTAGAAACATACAAACATACCAGCCAAAAGAACACTGGTATCAATTACTACTAAATAAACATATACATACAGGTATATAAAAAACACAGTTACTAGTTCTAATTTGCCAGCCCAAACCCAGATCATGAAACTCAATTTTATATTTCCCTATCATTCTATCCCCTTGGGTAATGCCAGCCCTCCCAGGTATTTCACGCTTTCCCTGCATTAGTCAATGTCCCCCTGGCAGAGCCCATTCAAAACCTCTCTAGAAGTGCCCCATAAGTCTTCCCTGCATTCTCCACCTACCCCTAAAAAAATTTCCAAAGTCTCCTTCCTTCAAATTGTCATTATGCTTTATCACACTATAATAAACCTATCTGTGCCTGTATTAAGCTGATAATTATCTTTACAAATAATACATTTGAAACTGGGGGAAAATAATATTTAAGAACTACAGTTTTGGAGTAAGGCAGATATTGGTTTGAATCCTCTTTCTTTGTGACTTTGGATGTTTTCTATGATTTCATATATCCTTAGATCCTTTATCTAAAAACTGAAAATAATATCTCACTTTGAACTAATGGAAAGAATCAATGAGATGATGTTTATAAAAGTGCCAGGCATTCAGCAAACTGTTTTTGATTTTTTACTGAAGTGATCTAGATGTAAAAAACCTACCTCAGAGACATTAGTTTGAAAAGAAATTATTTTTAAATATGCAGTCCTCTTGAAATCTCTCAAATCTCTAATAATTGGAGCACTTTTTTATATAGAGCAGAGAATCAAGACATAACAATCTGCACAAGTAAGAGAACAAATTTAAGGGATATTAAAGTACAATTGATAAATGTGTTCCACAAATATTTATTGAACACCTCCTATGTGCCAGGCAGTTAACTAAAACTTATGATAGTACATAATATGAACAAAGTCCCTGCCCTCATGAAACTTATCTTCTAATCAGGTAACACAGACTACTAAAAAAGGTATTTCAGCCAGCAGTATGAGTTTTGGAGGAAAATAAATAATAGAATAAGGAAACAGAAATGCAGGAGAGTGGAGATTGTTGTTTTATACAGAGTGGTCAAAGAAGCAGAGACTTGTTAGCTGTTCAGCTTATGGGAGCCAAGAAGCAGGAAGAGAGAGACAGACAGACACAGGCAGGCAGACAGACAGACAGAGAGGCTGGGATCCCCATACCCCTTTGAAGGGCATGTCCTTGGTGACCTAACTTCCTCCCACCAGGCCCCACCCCTTAAAGGTTCCAATAGCACCAAAGGCTGGCAACACATGGGATTTTGGGAATATTCTAATCCAAACTATAGCACTAAGTAAGGTTTTTCATTTTTTAAAATTAATTGTGCTAGCTTATTAATCATTGTGATGTCAACAAAATGAATATATTCCAAAATAAATATAAATTTGTAGTTAAAAAGAATAATATTTTCTGATTTTCAAATTACAGAATTTTAGAGCTAAAAGGAACTTCAGAATAGACCTCAGAATATTTCTTTTTCATATCAGGAAAATTAGATGGTGAGAAGGTTAGTGATATGTCCATGTTTACCAGGTTAGCTATTCCTTATATTCCTTCATTAAATAAGTAATAGGAAAGCAGTTACACTATGTCTTCAAGACACAGAGGGTATTTCAATATAATTCTGGCCCTCGAGGAACTTGCAGGCTACTCCTACACAGTCTAATGCACTAGCAACGTAACACTTGTGGCTATTTAAACACTTCAATAGCTTCATTGAAGTATAATTGGCATAAACTGCACATACTTAAAGTGTACATTTTAAAGTTTTTGCCATAGATATACACCTGCAAAATCATCATGTTTAAAATAATTAAATATTTATCACAGCAAAAAAGATGTTTATAGCATTCTTTCATTGTCTGATAGTAATCCTAGATTTCTTTTATTTACTGTTAATTTTCTTTTATTTTTAACTGATTAGAGTTGTTATATTTGAAGTTTATTTGGGGAACAAAACAGACAAAACAATATTATGTGTATGTATAAAATTTCACTAGGAATAACAGTAGTATGTACAATTATAATGCACCAATATAATTTTTAGAAAGAAGGTATCAATTAACTAGGCTATATAAAAAAAGAAGTTTATTGCTTATAAGCAGCATATAGTTGTTTCCTGCTTTTTATAATCCTGACAGTCTCTGCCTCTTAATTGGAGTATTTAGAATATTTACCATTTATTGTGATTATTGGTGTGCTTAGGTTAAAGCAATCATCTTACTATTAATTTTCTATTTTCTTATTTATTTTTTCCTGTTTTCTGCCTTTTTTGGAATAACTGAGTTTTTATGATTCTATTTCCTTTGTTGGCATGTTTTACTGTTTGTTTTAGGGTTTACAGTATACATCATTTAATTGTTATAGTCTACATTTAAATGATATTATGCCACTTAACACATAGTATAAGAGCCTTCTAAGAGTTTATTTTCATGGGGGAAATCAAGTAAACTCTCCACTATATTTTAATCACTTGCCACTGAAAATGTATGTCTAAATTTTTTTTCACTATGTTTTGAAAGATACTTTGGCTAAGCATGAACATGCAGTCCTCTTGAAATCTCTCAAATCTCCAACAGGTAGAAGTATTATTTTCTTACAGTAGTTTACAGATGTCACTCCAATATCTTTTTAGAATTTGATTATGATATGCCTTGGAGTAGCTCTCATAATGTTTCTTATACTAGGATTTCATTGTTTCTTGTATCTGTGAGTTTACAGTTTCAATAAAATTTAAAAATTTCTAAGCTATAAGTTCATCATATACTTTTCTTCCCTTCAGGAACTCCAATTACACAGTAATTCACCTGAAATTGTCACACAACTCACAGACGGTACTCTCTTTTTTTTCCTGATTCATTTTGCATTGTTTCTGTTATATCTTTGAATTCATTAAAGTTTTCTGCTGCAAGGTATGTATATCTGCCATCCAGTAAACTCTGCATCTCATACATTATAATTCTCATTCCCAGAAGTCTAGTTTGGGTTTTTATCCTATCTTCCATATGTATAACTTTTGGAAGCTTTAGGACTTAGTTAGAATATCTCTAATGTCTTCACCTGCTAATTTTAAAATTTTTGTCAGTTCTGAATTGGTTTTAATTGACTGACTTATCTTCTCATTAATAGTCAAATCTTCTTGTTTTTATTGCACAACTGAAATTTTTTACGTGATGTTAGGTATTCTGAATTTTACCTTCATGGGAACTGAATATTTTTATATTCCCATAAATCTTCTAAGCTTTGTTCTGGAATAGAGTCAAATTACTTTGAAACAGCTTAATTCTATTAAGGACTTGTTTTTAAGATATTTTAGGAGGGACTGCAGTAGTGCGCATTCCAGAACTAATTATTCCATATTACTGAGATAAAACCTTACATGAACTTTACCCAATGCCATATGAGTCTTTGTGATATTCCAGCATGGCTGGCTAGGAGAAATTGTCAGTATTCCTACTCCTGTTTGAGTGCCAAACAATCCATTAAGGACCTCTAATCCTTTAGGTTGTTCCTTCCTTGGCCTGGGGTAGTTTCCTCACATACATGCCAAAATCCGTAATGAGCTGAGTACTCTTCTCTCTAGTCCTCTGTTCTATGAACTCTTTCCAGCATGGTCTGTACACACTTTCAGTTTTATTTCTTTAACCCAGAAGTCCTCTGAGCTTAGTCTGAGTGACTCTTCTTTGACTCATGCCTGGAAATTCTCTTGAGGCAGTCAGCTAGGGTAATAACAGGGCTCATTTCATTTGTTTTTCCTACCCAGGGATCCCTTTTTTTAGTGCCTAATATCCAGATACTTACAAACAATTGTTTCATATATTTTGACCTTTTTCCAACTGTTACATTGCTTCAATTGTGAGAGTAAATACAATCAGTTAATACATTTTGGCAAGAGGCAAAGTGGGGTAATTTAAATTAAATACCATTAAAATTCAGTTTCTCATTTATACGAGCTATGTATCAAGTAATCAATAGCCATATGTGGTAGTGGTTACCATCATGGATAGAACAGGTATAGATTATCCTCATCACTGAAAAAAGTTCTGCTGGACATCTCTGGCTAGTGAATGACTTTTAGACTGGGTATAGTAGAAATGTTATGGACTTTACATATTTTAACTTTGGTTGTAAAGTATGTGTCTATGCACATATTTAACACTTCATACCATTTTATATACTTTGCATAAATCAACACAAAAAACTAATGACATCACTTCTTTTGTTCATGTGCAGAAACAATATGATACTGCCTAGTAAATATGCTATAGGGATTAAATGCTATGACATAACATACAGTAAATCTAATAGAGTGACTACTACACCACAGATATTCAATAAATGGTAACTTTTAACAAGAAATAATTTATCTGTAATTACCAGCTATTGTACATCCATAGTGTAATATACTGAAACAGAATAAGTAATTTTGAAATTGCTACTTTAATTTTTATTTTTAAAATGTCTTTAAATTAAAAATAATGTTTGTCATACTACAACATGGATAAACCTTAAAAATATTATGCTATGTGAAAGAAGCCAGTCCCGGAAGATGACATGTTGTATCATATTATTTATATGAAATTCCAAAATAGAGCCAGGAGTGGTGGCACATGCCTGTAATCCCAGTACTTAGGAGGCTGAAACAATTGGATCACAAGTTCAAGGCCAGTCTCAGCAAGTTAGAAAGACCCTCAGCAACTTAACAAAACCCTGTTTCAAAATAAAAAATAAAAAGTACTGGGGATGTAGCTCAGAGGTAGAATGTGCCTGGGTTCAATCACCAGTACCAGAAAATAAAAAAGAAGAAATTCAAAAATAAACAATTTTTTTTACAGAAAAAAAGAAATTTTTACAGAAAGTTAAATAATGACTGCCTGGAGCTGGGGGAGTAACAGGTGACAGAAAGGGACTACTAATGAGTACAAGGTTTCTTTGGGGGACAATGAAAATGTTCTAAAATTAGATTGTAGGGATGGATATATACACACACCTCTATAAGCATATGAAAAATTCATGGAACTAAAACTGGTAAATTTTGTAGCAGATAAACTATATCTCAAAAAATCTATAAAAACATACATGAGAAAAACAATACATGCACTTAATAAAAACAAAAATTCAAGCAGTATAACAAAAATACAATGAAAATAAAGTTCCCTTCTATCACAGGCATCTGGTCTGTCTGTATAGGATTTTGAATATCTATCCATATATATATATATATCTTTGTACCTAAACATAAACCAATAAAGACATTGTGTTATACACACATACAAACACACATATGGAAATGCTAAAATACTATTTAAAATCTTCTGTGAATAGATATTTGGAGTTGATGCAATGAATTATTTGAATATAAAAATATACTTTGTAGGCCAGGGGTTTGTAATCCCAGTATTGGGGAGGCTGAGACAGGAGGATCCCAGGTTCCAGGACAGACTCAACAACTTAGTGAGACCCTATTTCAAAATGAAAAATAAAAAGGGCTGGGAGTGTAGCTCAGAGGTAGAATGCCCTTGAGTTCAATCTCCAGTATATACATACATACATACATACACACACACACATATATATATATATCCTTTTTACTATATATGTATATATCATATCATTTTTACTATGTATATTTATATGTGCTTTTTATGAAAGTGAATATCTGTACTTCATTCAATATACATTATATATATAATCTTCCTTTTTAGATTTCACATATAAATGAAATTCAATATACATTATATATATGCTTATATAAATTATATATACATATATACTTCATTCAACATACATTATATATATAATCTTATATATATATATATATATATATATATAAAATCTTCCTTTTTAGATTTCACATATAATGAGATCACATAGTACTTGTCTTTCTGTGTCTGGCTTATTTCACTTAATCTAATAATCTCTAGTTCCATCCATACTGTCTCAGATAACAGAATTTCATCCCTTTTATGACTGAATAGTATTCTACTGTGTACATGTACCACATTTTCTTTATCAGCTAACGCTTAGGTTGTTTCCATTTATTGGCTTTATGAGAGTTCTGTAATGAAGATAAGAGTGCAGATGTTTCTTCAAAAGACTGATTTCATTTCCTTTGAACACATATCCAGTATTGCTAGATGATATGGTAGATTTATTTTTAATTTTTTGATGAATATCCATATTCTTGTCATAATGCCTATACTAATTTACATTCCCAGAAATGGTGTGCAAGGATTCCCTTTTCTCTACATCCATACCATTCTTGCTGGAGAGAAATGGAGGATAGATATATTTTTAATTTTGACAAATATTGCCAAATTGCCCTCCAAGAAGGCTACACCAATATTCACTCCCACCAACAGTTTATGAAAGTAGCTTTCATTACACTAGTTATTTCCCATAAAAACTGTGTTTTACCAAATTATTTTTTCCTTGTCAAGATGATGGGTGAAAGATATACAATTTCACATTATAGTAGCATTTCTCCCATGTGTGAAGCTGAGCCACTTCCCAGGTTAATAACTGTTTATTTATTTGCAGTGTTGATGATCAAACCCAGGGCTCATGCATACTAGGAAAGTGCTCTACCACTGAACTACATCCCTGGCCCCAAACTTTTTATTTTTTGGTTTGTACTTCAACTACTATTTCATATTTTTGTCCATTTTTGGTGGGTTGTTGGTCTTTTAGAAATCAATTTTGTTTTTTAAAACTGAATATACTTATGTAAAAACATGGAATTAATTTAATTAATCATCAACAAAAATATGATTGATTAAAGTAATTACGTAAATGTAATATCATCATAATATACTAAGGCAAAAGAACAACAGGCTACAGAAAGTATAACAACTATTATGAAAGTAAAGTTGATTCAGGTAAAAATACTATTCTCTCTGGATCAGTTTTGCAGGGAGTGACAGATTTATAACACATTGCTTCCTGCTTATAGAGATTATGAATTTTTCAGGAAAACCTGCATTATTTCTGTCATCACTATATCATGTAGAATTACATAAAAACTATGCCTCTCAAGGCAGTAACAAAGAAACAAAATCAAAATAAATGAATATTTTTAAATCCTTAAAAAATAAATATAATAAAGATAATTTATGTAAATATGGCCTGGTAAGGAAAACTGTTTAAATCATTGAAGCCTCAAAATGGTTAAAACATATACACTGCAGTTATTTTAAAGTCTACTAGAGACCTAAACAGATGGTTCATTTAACTACTTCCTACCATAGAACTCTGCTGCTGCTGCTGCTGCTGCTGCTGCTGCTGCTGCTGCTGCTGCTCGTC